>JZLH01S0195985.1:16006-36579 GCA_001188425.1 Eucidaris tribuloides | reverse complement strand
TAACAGATATACAAACATTGGCTTAACAACATATACACATAAAGATAAAAAAATTCACAAAATTCACAAATTAAAAAAATATATATATATTTACAAGTCCAAAAAAAAGTGAAGTGTTAAACAGAGCGTGGCATCCGGAAGCCATAGATCATGATAATAAATCAGTTTTGAAGTCAGTTTTTCTTAAGCATTTTAGGTGTTTCTAAGATCGGATAGTGACGAAATAAGTTTTTTCCGTCCTGTAGATTTCAGTAGGGCGATGATCCTCCCGTCTGATGACCATGCAGCGCTTACTTTGTCTTTCATTCGGGACACTGCTGAAAGAAGCTGAGAGTTGCGCTTGGTAAGGTCTTCTACAATCACTTTTCCAGTACTTTTTCAGTATTATTGTAACTGAAAACAAAAATGAAGCAGCCTCAGCACTCAACAGCTGCTACCCTCATAAGGGCAATTAGTATTCTATTACATGTGGTCACATATGTTGTGGGTCTTGCTGGTTGCATTTGCATGTAACTGTATACCAGCATGGACCTACCAGCAAGGACACTCAAAGTCACACCACACCATATGAATTGCACAAACATAATAATGCATAATTTATACAATAAATATATAATATACGTGCCGCCAGAGTGACTATATTTGTGGTTGTACTAATGGAATTGGGGTTGGGAAGGCAGGTTCTGGAAGACTGGTTGTAACCTGTAATAACCATTAGGGGTGGGGAGAACTATTACCAGGTCTACGCTGGAAGTGGGAATTGTTTATGCACAATATGTAGACTGTAGCCATGTTCAGACGTGGGTTCCTAGTCGGAGTAAAATTTTATTACGCAGCAATTAGAATTTGAAGGATATTTATCTTACCACGACCCTGTGTCCATACGACCGATCACGAGAGAAACTCCGACCAGTTTACCACAGCCTTCGACGGGGGGTCAGAGTAGCTTCCGGAAGTGGTAGGGCCTAGTACGTCGACCTTACGATTGTAACCGTGCGAAATTTGTCTTTAGTAGAGTAAACCCAGGGAGTAAACAAACCTTTTAAGCTTACCTACGGAAACTTAAACATGAATTCGTGGTAAGGTCATAGATACTCCGGGTGCAGCTAGTACGCGTGTCCACACGGGCAATTTACTTGAACCGGCTAGTCGTGATAGCGAGATACTCCTGGAAAAAACCAGGAGTATTTTGGTCGGAGGAAGGTCGGAGGAACTTACCATGACCTCTGTTCAGACAGGCACTACTCCGACATTTCCTCCGACCTTCCTCCAACTAGGCTTCCTCCGACCCTTACTCCGACCATACTCCGACCAAAACGGCCTGCGTCTGAACACGGCTTGTGTGAAAGGATTCGGAAGATTAAATTGATCAGGGTGGATGGGGATGGCAGTCAGATGTCAATGGAGTTAATTTACAGACAAAGGACAAGATTGAGAGAAACAATTAACTCTGTGGAGTTTTCCAGCGGAATGCTCCTTACTATGGTTATGTCTTCACCAGGGTTCTACACTAGCACTTGCCCGCTTGCCCGGGGCAAGTAAAATTTCTTGTCGGGCAAGTAAAAAGTCAAAATGTTAAAATTTACTTGCCCCATTGGACGAGTAAAATTTTGATCATGAAATGAGCAAAACATGTTAAAAAATCTTTACAAAAACAAACAAAATATGTCTAAAACTAGAGTTCAGTTAACTTAATATAGGCCTACTAAATTTCATCACTATTTTGTTCATTGTACTTCATTTTATGACTCTTTAAATTAATAAATCACACCTTTTGCAGTCATTACACATAAACTAACAACTGTCCAATGCTATAAAAAGGCCTTATTGGTTAAAATTAGGGGAAATAATTTTTTACGTTCTTGATGATTTCTTTTCAGTTTTGGGCAAGCAAAGTTTTTATTCAGCAAGTAAAAATCTGAAGTGATAATTTCACTTGCCCAAAGGGCAAGTAGGAAAAAAAGTTAGTGTGGAACCCTGTCTTCACACTCACATCAAGGTGTTCTCAGTTATGCAAATCATTAATTTTGATTTCAGAGTACTGTTACGCCATATATTTTGCATACATGTATTTTCACAATTTTGCTTCAACACGAGGATTTCGCGAAAGTATATTTTCGCGATTTTATTGCTTCTGTATTCGCTTTGTACAGGAATATCAGGAAGTGAAAATTTTCGCGTTCAGTAAGTCACCAAATTCGCAAAAATAAAACCACCTCAAAATATTTAGCGTATACAGTATTGCAATTTGCCTGTTTTTCAAATTTCCACCTATTCCAATGTGGCTGCATTACCTTGTTTTGGCAGGGGGTACGTGATATTAAAGAACTCTCGTGACGTGGTTTTTTGTGAACGACTATTGAGAAGCAAGGGCTGCTTGGCTGATCTGACCTGCAGGAGCATACACAGCAACCTGAAAACCAAACAAAAATATGAAATTAAGTGAGAAATGAGAAGTTAAATACATGTTACCTCCACAGCATTTTACCTCTATTAGCCAAAAAGGATAATTAAATGTAACTGATCAGCCTGGAAAGCTAGTTTGAAGGCTCAAACCCTTGTCCGTCGTACTACGCAAATCAGGGTCTGAACAACCTGAGCTGCAGACTAGTACTTCCATAGGCCCTGTGTTATAGCATGTGGCACAAGCACTGACCAAAAAGATTAGTCTTGGTTCAAGGTGCTGTAGTATTTTAGTGCCAAAATAAAGTCTGTGCCTGCAGACTACTGGAAAGCAGGGTCTATAATCTACACACAGTACTATGAAATAATCAAACAAGATATCTTCAACTTTTTTAAAGTTCTGTCAGGAGACTGAAATTTATTCTTAACCCAGGGCTCGACACTAGCACTTGCCCGCTTGCCCGGGTAAAGTAAAATTTCATGTGGGGCAAGTAAAAATTTAAAATGTTAAACTTTACTTGCCCGATTGGGCAAGTAAAATTTTGACAATGAAATAAGCAAAATATGTCCATAAACAACAGAAATATGTCTAAAATTTTGTGTTCAGACCTATTTCAACATTATTTTGTTCATTGTATCTAATTTTATAACTCAACTTCAGAAATCACACCTATTGCAACCTTCAGAATTAAAATAATAAATTTCCGGAGCTTATAAAAAGCCTTATTTTTTAAATTTAGTGAGAAATCATTTTTAATGTTTTTGTTTATTGTTTATTGGGCAAGTAAATCTTTTATTCGGGCAAGTAAAAATCTGAAAGTGATAACTTCACTTGCCCGACGGGCAAGCAGGCGAAAAAGTTAGTGTGGTGCCCTGCTTAACCTGTCAATTTTTCAATTAGAGTGTCAAGTGATATACACTTGCTTACTCTGCCAACCGCTGCGATTTCTAAAATGTTCAGGGTTAACTTGTCATTATGGTGGGCAGCACCAGGCAGGTCTGCCCACATCTCCTTGAAGCATGTAGTTACTATTCTGCCCAGCACAACTTTCAAAACGATAATCTTCAATTTACTATGTTTCAAATTTTACCATGAAAATATTGATTGTAATGGATTCCTCTTCCATTCAGTAAATATTTAGGTTTTTTTCCCATATCAGCCACAAGTCAAGTCTGGCATAATCAACCCAACAACTGTTTTATCCCCGAAGTTTGGTTTCAAATGCATATTAACCAATATTGCCTTGCCATGTCAGCCAGCATTAAAATTGGCCTAGTAGACAACCATGAAAGGTGTTTATTTTAAAACATAAAAAGGTCATTCGTCACTACATATAGTATGTACAAAGAGAGCCCTTTTCCTAACAGTGCTTAAAACTTGACTCCAACAACACCACACATAAAACTGCTAACTACCACCCCCCCCCAAAAAAAAAGCTTCCCCACTCCCAACCCCAACCCCCCCCCCCCACCTAAAAAAAAAAAAATATCCAGGCAAAACAAAATTGAAATGAATTGCATTTGACATTTCAATATACATGTATAACAAAATAATGATCAGGCTCATTCATAGTTCTGCAAATCTAACATTTTGCCAATTTGGACTAATCTGATGACTGATTCATGGATTAAAGGCAGGGGCATCTCTTTTACATGCCTAAAAATCATCACTGCATAAATACCCTGGTATATAGAAGAAAATACAATCCAAGAACCTTTAGCAAAGTATAGGAGCTGAAAGTAATGTTTTAATGGAACTTAAGTGACTGTTAGGCTTTGATTTCAATTCTTGTCTCATGGTAGAGAGAAATTCCCGGCATATAACACACACTAAGCTGGCAGTTGGTTTGGGGACATTTTTCAAATTCTAAGTAATAACTGATCTTCAGATTTCAAAGGTTTGTCCTCCTCAAATAGCCTCAGGTCATCAGTGACCTTTTCGTGTGCTGAAGGAGAGGTGCAAATGAGATTCCCTGCCTATTAACTCTTAGGACAAGTGATTTCGCGGTAACGGAAAACGGCGGATTCCGCGAAATCACAATTGAAACGGGAAAATGAGTTTTCAAACGGAAAATCACCGGAAAACACTCTTTTTCGCCAAATTTTTACTTTTTTGAAAGGAAAAAACCGAAATCAGAACAAAAATTAGAAAACTTGACACAAAAATACAGAAACAGCGAGAAATATTTGTTTTTAAAGTTTTATGTAAACGGAATTGTAACTTTTTTAATGTGTACAAAGTCTATAATGGTAAAACGGAATTTCCATTTTTTTAGACAGGTTGAAACGGAATTCCAGATTTTTGGAAACGGAAAAGGCCTTTTCGTGAAACGGAAAATCACTGTCCCTAAACTCTTAACATGCCAGAAGATTTCAACCTCTTTGGACTCTGTGAATTATTTGGTGCAAATCTGCGACTTGAGCATGTTATAAAGAGTTCAAGGTAAATGACATGATTGGGGGTAGTCCTCATGTCGGGGTAAAAACTATTTAAGAATCAAGTAACTATGCAAGGATTCTACTGTGAAAATTTGGTAGTCAAAGGTTGACTCGTTCTGAAGTAACTTCAATAAGTATGCCTTGAGACAGATAAATCTGTTGTGTAGAGTTCTATGGGATCATGTTTTCATCAGGGCACGAGAAAATTAAACCACTACTATGTTCATGCTTGATTCTCCTTAAGTAAACAAATTACGAACAAATCCTTCCAGCTGGGAGATTTACTCTAGCTGATGTATAGTTGCTCATTCGGTTCTTGAGGCATTTTCAAGTGTTCCCAATCATGTCACTAACCTGTAAGCTCAAGAAATATAAGTCACACAAAGAGTGAATGAAAATCTCGCACGAATATATTCCGATTGTGACATTACCTTAGTTCCACTGCTGGTGACATCGCTGATGCTCACGAAGTCGCAGACGACAAACGCCACCAGGTACGTGCTCATCGGAACCGTGGTGTTGTAGATGTCCCGGACCAGATCCGGATCGAGCTCGTAGTCCACTCCCCTCTGGAGGGCTGGCATGTTGAAGAGAGTGATGTAATCACGGTTCCGCAAGATCTTCAGGGAGAATCTGGCTTTCATGGCAGGCTCGTCAAAACAGGGGAAAGCCTTCCGGGCATTCGTCGCCTCAAACTGGGTGGCGGCAATATTCCTTGATTTGGAGATGAAAATTTGACTCAAATTATTGTATGAAATTAGTCTTTACCTACATACATTACATAGATTAATATGATACGACAACTGGAGATGTAATAAAATAAACCCTATTCAGACAGACCAACTTTGCCAGTTCTGAACCACCTCTCCTTCCCCTCTACTCTCTGTCTGATCTCGTGAGGACTATCCCTCTCCTATATAAAAATACAAGAACAATTTTTTTTACTGTATGCTTTTTATATTACTGTCACTTGGTTTAGGGGTACATTTCCTGGTGCAAAATTGTGCTAGCAGCGTGTTAAGAGTTAAAGTGTACCAATACCCTGGATAATCTGTTGGCTATATATGTAGAATATATTTGTGGCATGCCCTCTGCAAAGTATTAGTACTCGTGATCACTCTGATTTTTCTTTATTGGGGTTTGAATGTAAATTTCAAACAGTAGGTAAAAACAAAAACGACTTGGACTAGACTAGTCAATCAACCGATTCTATCAATCGATCAATCGCACTATCGATAATTTGTCCATGTATGTCTTCATCATTAACACACACACCCAGTATATCGATCAATATCGATACTGAACTTTCGATAGTTAATCAAAAACGTACACGTATACTATAGCCAGAACGCGCACGCATAGAAATTGGTGTTTACGGAGCAGAAAGTTTGTACACATTATGATCTGATTTATCAAAATATGGATTACTTCACGGGCTAGGACAACTGAATTGTGGTTATTTGTAGTGTATTCTAGTTAGTACACAAATGTGAGTTTTAGGGTATTGGTACACTTTAATAAATGATTATCTACAGTATCTAAGTTAAAAAGGAAGATGTATCAAATCCCCTTCACCCCCCCCCCCCTTGCACTATGTTTTGAGTTAGTGTGTGGTCACCATTACCCCATGAGACCAAAGAAGTTTGAAAAATAGACAGAGAACATTCAGTGCTCAGGCATTGTATTATCTGAAATATAATTTGTGATTTTTCTTTTGTTTTTTCAAATTTACTCTATACATGTACATGTATATATTGTGAGAATTACATTTTGTTACTTTTGTTACTGCTACATGAAAATTGATCGAAATACAGAAAATATATTCTTTTCAACAAAAAAAAAAAAATTGAGAGCAATAGTTCTTAAACTAATGGAGAACTACATGAATGGCTTTGTTACATTTATTAAAGATGAATTTCAGCATAAAAACTTATTAGACATATTTGTGTATCATTTTGTATCCTTCATTGACCAGACAACAGCTGATATCATTCCATAGGATATTAAACAAAAAATCAAATATGTATGCAGCAAGTATCTACATACATCACATAGCGATTTTTTTTTTGGGGGGGGGGTCACAACTTCTCTTTTCTATTCCTGTATCATACATTAAGTTAAATGAAATTAAAACAAATCAAATCAAATCAAATCAAGTCAACATCTTCTGAAGATTATTACTAATACTAAACCTCACAAACATGCATTTTTTCACAATCAAATGAAATTATTCAATTATTAAATGTTTCAATTTTCAATACACATTCTGGATAACGATAATTGTTTTCCTGCATACACTGTGTTTCAACTCAGCTCAGTGGATTGTACTCTACACACCTCTACACATGAGAATAAAACATATTATGACATGTGTTCAAATAAAAACATAATTCACTGAATAAACATTCTGAAATTATTAACCCTACGCAATTCAACATGTGTTCAAATAAAAACATAATTTACTAAATAAACATTGCAAAATTATTAACCCTATGCAATTCAATAATTACACAACATATGAATTTCAATTCAATTGATTGATTTTCAGTAAACTCAAACATCCTAAATATATCAACCCCATTCAATCAAGTAATTACACAATGAATGAATATTCAGTTGATTCATTTTCACTGTCATGCAAACAGTGTGCTGTAGACAGTAGGGGCCTATACATGCTGCAAAGTTTACTACAGCTATTGAGCTATAGCTAAAGTTCCCTCCCCCACACCAGGCATGCCTGAAGAATTTTTGGCTTAGGGGGGCAAATCGGAAAGGGGGCACATGCCTACAGTCTCCCCTAATCTCTCTCTTTCGCACACAAATGTGCACTGGACGGAAATTTCTAGAGAGCATAGAGGAGGGAAAGGTAAAAAAGGAAGGATAGGGAGCTGCTACATGTACATGTATATTACCTTAAAGGTATTGGCTAACATTTACCAGTTAAAAAAATCTGAGCTACATGATTCCCCATGCTACCATTGTCTTTGATAAGGTCTAAAAATGACGCCCTGAAAAAATTGTATTTCAAAATGATTATTTAGTGCTTTAAAAAAGTGAAAATCGTAAGTTGATCGGATTCACCTGCCCATTTTCTCCCATAGACTTACTGTGTGTACACCTGCGCTATTTAAACTCGCCCCGAGTTTGAATTGTTTATTCATGCATAACTTGCCATTGGCAGTGTAACTTTCCAAACTTTTGTATTCTAGGGTGTTTATTTGTCCATATGAACACGACTATGTAGTTCAGATATCAAAATTTGACAATTTTTTAAATTGAAGCTCCACAATGTTAGCCTATCACTTTAAAGGGAGAAGGAGCCAGCAACTAACAGGCTAAAGTTAAGAAGAAAAAAAATGACATTGAGAGTATTGTGAATATTATGGTACATGATGATAAAGACAGCCTAAATAAGGGGTACTGTGTGATACTCACCCTCAGCAAGGCCCTATAAATGAGTTAATTTGTGTTTATTTTACGTCTTTGCAAGTTTTACCCCCAGACAAAACTTGCAGAAACAGCTATAGGGGAAGGAGCTTATCGATTCAAACAGTGCATACATTACCACGGCGCGACTACCACATGTCGGGTGGCATGCATCGGTCACGCATGGTAAGCCCCCAGACCAGTGCACGTGCGATCAGATTGGTTGGCAAGAACTCAATTTTTTTCTTAACTTAAGCCTGTTAGTGCTGCTCTTCTCCTTAACAATTCCATTTTGTCTTCCTCACCCCCCCCCCCCCTCCCTTTTACATGTAGGTTGGTGGGGGCCAGTTATGGTTGGGTGAAACTTGAAATTGCACTTACCTTATCCACTGTTGGTGAGCCCGGACCAATCTCCCTGCCCCCTCCCCCCCCCCCCCCCCCCCACACAACTACATACACACACATCTGGTGCCTATGCCCTCATCCCCAGCCAGTTTACCCACTGTTACATGTACACTCATGCTTACCACATATTAAAACTCTCAGTACCAATGACAGAAAATCTTGAACTATAGCATATGATTCAAAGTCAGATTTACACTGTACAGTGCAATTTCCAAAAGGCACAGAAAAATGAGAAAATGCACCTTCTAGTGATTTGTAAATCAGAACTATTATCACACAATGTTCTTTTTATTTTACTGAGATACTGCCAATCAAGATATAGTCCATTTTTCTGGAGCAGATGAGAAATCAGTGACTGGCAAGTACAGTATGGAAGTTCTTTTTTTTTTACCTCTGCTTTCTTACAGCATCCCCCTTAAAAAAAGAACCTCTAAGATTTCTTGATTTATCCATTTGAATTAAAATTTTCTACAAAAATAATGATTAAATTCCTTTAAGATAATTCCCCGAAGCAATATTTGTATTCAACAATCCACACTAAATCAAATTAACAAAATTTTAAGTCTCAGTTGGGAAAATCATCTCAGCTTCCAGGCATGCTCTTGCTGTGTATTGACAAGATGGCATTTGGTAAGGATGGTTATTTCTTGCATCGCTTATTTGGGCCCCTGGGCAGGCTTGATTTTGTAGCAATGGACTTCATCGACTAGACAATTTTAATTATTCCACAGTTCCAAGGTAATTCAATTTCAGGGAGCGACTGAATGAAAGGATACTGGGACGGAGAAAATGACAAACATCGCAACTCAAATATGAAGTGGAGCAAGAACAAAATTACTAAGTAAAATAATATTTCAGTTGGATCATAATTTATTTATGTACATGTAGAGACACGTCATGTACATGTGTGTAGTACCGTGTACATTAAATCATTCATTACATACAGTATGAATAGCACGGGCTGTTGACCATGATGTATGTATCACTACATGTAGTGAACCTGTCTGCAAGTGTGGTCTTCTGTCAGTCTCGTTGTTACATATGTTCACTCAAAGCAGAAACTATAATGTAACTAATGCTGCAAGATCCCGGTTTTTTTGAAAACCGTTTAACCGCCGTTATAAACCGAGCGGTTTCCGTTTAACGAAATCATTTTGTTTTTATAGCATGGGATATTCATGGTGCTAAAAATTTAGCTCCGTATACACTAAAAATGAATGTCGGCTAATTGTTTTTGAGCCGCGGACATTAATGGCGCTAGTATTTAGTTCCGTATAACGCTAGAAATAAAAGTCGGAAGTTTTGTTTTTGATCTCCATTAACGCCATCAATGTCCGCGGTTCAAAAACAAACTCCCGACTTTCATTTCTAGCATAATACCGGAGCTAAATATTAACGCCATTAATGTCCACGGTTCAAAAACAAACTCCCGACTTTTGTTTCTAGCGTTCCCGACGTTTGTTTCTAGCGTAATACGGAACTTAATATTTGCGCTAATAATGTCCCACCCTAAACAACGAACTGCCAACGATCCTTTTTAGGGTAATACGGAACTTAATATTACCGCTAATAATGTTCCACCCTAAAAAATTAACTCCCAACAAACCTTTTGAGGGTAATACGGAACTTAATATTACCGCTAATAATGTCCCACCCTAAAAGACAAACTCCCAACGATCCTTTTTAGGGTAATACGGAACTTATTATTACCGATAATAATGTTCCACCCTAAAAAAAACTCCCAACGATCCTTTCTAGGGTAATACGGAACTTAATACAAGTGCTAATAATGTCCCACCCTAAAAGACAAACTCCCAGCGATCCTTTTTGGCGTAATACGGAACTTAATATTTGCGCTAATAATGTCCCACCTTAAACAACGAACTCCCAACGATCCTTTTTAGCATGATACAGAACTTAATATAAGCGCTAATAATGTTCCACCCTAAACAACGAACTCTCAACGAACCTTTTGAGGGTAATACGGAACTTAATATTTGCGCTAATAATGTTCCACCCTAGAAAATTAACTCCCAACGATCCTTTTTGGCGTAATACGGAACTTAATATTGGCGCTAATAATGTCCCACCCTAAACAACGAACTGCCAACGATCCTTTTTAGGGTAATACGGAACTTAATATTACCGCTAATAATGTTCCACCCTAAAAAATTAACTCCCAACGATCCTTTTTGGGGTAATACGGAACTTAATATTTGCGCTAATAATGTCCCACCCTAAAAAATAAACTCCCAAAGATCCTTTTCGGCATAATACGGAACTTAATATCAGTGGAAATACTGTCCAACCCTAAAAAACGTATTCCTAACGATCCCTTTTATCGTAATACAGAACTCAATATCAGCGGAAATAATGTCCAACCGTAAAAAAAATGAATTCCTAACGATCTTTTTTGTCGTAATATGGAACTTAATACAAGCGCTAATAATGTCCGACCCTAAAAGGCAAACTCCGAACGATCCTTTTTGGCGTAATACGGAACTAAATATTTGCGCTAATAATGTCCCACCCTAAACAACGAACTCCCAACGATCCTTTTTAGCATGATACAGAACTTAATATAAGCACTAATAATGTCCAACCCTAAAAAACGAACTCCCAATAAAGGGTAATACGAAACTTAATATTTGCGCTAATAATGTCCGCGTTTAAAAAACAAACTCCCGTCTTTAATATCTAGCGAAATACGGAGCTAAATTATAGCGCCATTAATGTCCGACACTCGAAAATAATTTGCACGCTTTTATTCTTAGCAGCATACGGAGCTAAAAAGTATTGTCGGGAGTTTGTTTTTAGTGTCAGCTGGCACTGAAATTCAGTTCCGTATTACTGCAAAAAGAAATGGGGGAACTTTTGTTTAGCTTTTGTAATGAACGGAGCTAAGATTTAGCTCATAATGAAGCCAAAAAGAAATGATGGAAAATAGGTATTGGCACACATATCATAGCCGAAGTTTACCTGGAACCCGAAATATGAAAACGGAAACCGTCGTTCGCGGTCGTTAAACGAACGGTTAAACGACCGCTTACAGCACTAAATGTAACACACATTTTCTTACAAATCATTAGCTCAGTCTATCTCTCCTACACCAGTTCAAGTTATTCAGTTTTTTGGGGGTTAGGTGTAGTGTGAAAATCATACAGCAGTGGTATGGCATTGTCTGTCTCCATGTTACTTACCTTCAGTGGAAAGTGGCCTAAAAATATAAAACACTCTCCGGTACAAATAATTAGCATCAAAGACTACAGTATCTCTCCTACACACTAATTACAATTATTTCTTTTGTTTTGAATGAACAGTTCTTTTAAAATGTAATGTAAGATCACTTTAACCAAATGGGCTCGTTACCCCAAATACTGTCCGTAAAGAAAAAAAAGAAAAGAAATGGTTTATGGATTATACCCATACACATGTAATTTACTGCTTTGCAGTCACTGGGTATGCATCCACCTACAGATTCTCCAGATATTGCAATAACAGGGTGTAAACATCAGATTTAAAAGCAGATGGGCAGATATAATGTACATGTATACAGGATGGATGAGCTGACAACCCACAGTCATAATGCTACTGGCACCCTATCTGGCAGAGGAGGATAAAGAAGAAAGATGAAGACTGAAAACAAGAAATAAGACCCCAGTGGCTTAGTCTGGCTTCCAGACACTTGAATGAACTCATCCTATACTACATGTTTAGGGAAATTACTTTATCAGTCAATATCAGTCAATTGCGTTTAAAGACGCTATATAACACTGTGGACGACCCATTTAAACTAGAAAACGTCAATGACGTAGCGCTCATCCGGCATCTCGCAACATCATATATCCGAAATTTCACGTGGTACAATTTTATACTGGTCAAAAGATTAAAATTTGATGTCCCGGAAGTAACATGAATATAAAAAAATTAGAGGACAAAAATATTAGTTTCATGCCCCGGAAGGGACATGAAAAAAAATAAAATAATAATAAAAAAAATAATAATAACTACATGAATTATATATGATTGCACCCCCGGATCCCTTCCGGGGCTCCATACTGATTTTTGTCGTTGGAAAAAACACATTTGAAGTGGAACCAAATTAATAGGTACTTGATATGAATAAGAACTGAAATAAATTTGTTAATTTTTGGAATAAATTTGCATAAATTACCATAATTAATTAATGGAGCAACAGTTAAAAATTCTAGGCAGAAGTTTAGTGTACCAAGCTTAGCTCTACCAGATAAAGCAAACTAAATCAAAATTGGTTAAGAAATGAATGAGAAGAAGCATTTTTTGTGATTTTATTTGTGATTTTGAATAAATTTGCATAATTTGCATAATTGATTAATTTTGAATTTGCATAATTAATTAATTTCAAAATTTTGTGTAGAAGTCTTGAAGCCCCCACCTAGCCCTATCAGATCAAACAAACAGAATGAAAATCGGTCAAGAAATGTGGGAAAAGAAGCAATTTTTGCTATTTTTGGATTAATTTTGCATAAATTACCATAATTAATTAATGGAGTATAATTTCAAAATTCTGTGTAGAAGTTTAATGTGCATAACTCAGCCCTACCTAATAAAGCAATCACAATCAAAATCGGTTGAGAAATGAAGGAGAAGAAGCATTTTTTGTGATTTCGAAAAATTTGCATAAATTTGCATAATTGATTAATTTCTAAATTTTGTGTAGAAGTCTTGAAGCCCCACCTAGCCCTATCAGATCAAACAAACAGAATGAAAATCGGTCAAGAAATGTGGGAAAAGAAGCAATTTTTGTTATTTTGGGGATAAATTTGCATAAATTATCATAATTAATTAATGGAGTATAATTTCAAAATTCCGTGTACAAGTTTAATGTGCATAACTCAGCCCTACCAAATAAAGCAATCAAAATCAAAATTGGTTGAGAAATGAAGGAGAAGAAGCATTTCTTGTGATTTCGAATAAATTTGCATAAATTAAAAAATAACTAATATTCCCATTCTGTGTGAGAAGTTTTAATCCCCCCACCTAGCCCTATATAGTGAAACAATAACGAACGAAAATCGGCTTTGAGAAATGATCGCAAGAAGGAAGCATTTTTCAATACTGTGGACGAGACGGACGGACAGATGCCGACGCTACGCCATGGCATAGAGCTATACCCGCCCGAAGCGCTCGGTATGAGCTAAAAATGTGTCAACTTGCCTAAACTTGCTATCTGACGAGTGTGTGATATGGAACAAATAAACATCCTACAAACATAAAAGTCAGAGAGTTATGCTGTCCACAGTTACAATATTTGCAGATACAATAGAAATTCTAAACAGGGGGAAAAAAGCTGGAATGGTCTCCTCATGATTTCCACTTTTAAACACTTGAATGATCCGTTTTACAAGCTGCGATTTTTTTCAGGTTTCATTTTTAGACCGCTTATTAGACACTGTAGCAAAGGGGAATCATGTAGCTCAGATTTTTAAAACTGAAAACATTGTTATACAGTAGGCTTTAACTTGTGTGTTGTCATCACAATTCGGCTATTCGGAGTAAAGAATGTCGGTATAATAAATTTCCAGGAAAACCGATACCACTGAAAAAACATCGTTAAAACCCGGTATACCTGCCCGTAGCGGGCGACTCGCGACTCTAGCAACTGCACAACTCGATGCTGTAAGCACTACACACACAACATCGATGGCAATGTGTGGGACTGACGTCAATTATTGACTGACGGTAGAACAGTTGAAACAATGTATAAGTGAAAATATTTTTAATATGAACATACCTCTATCATTGGTAATAAATATCAACAACAATAAACTGTTTGACTCACCAAAATATGGATTATAACGTCGTTATAAAAGAAATTTCCCTCCACATATCAGTCTCGTGCACACAAGAAAAATATGAGATCGCAAAGATTTGCGTGGTCGGCTCTATCTCTGTTTCCGTCTTCTGGACATGCGCCCTCAACGGTAAATGACAGGAAAGGACAAAGGCCGCAAGTCTCTCCGTGGCGCGGCTGGAGTCGACGGGAATTGAGTTGCGACATGTCTGTACATGTGAAAGCGGTCCGCTTCCGCGTGAATAATCAAAGAAATATCTCTTTCGGAGGCAATTTATTGTGGAAGGAAAGTTATGAATTGTAAATGGATGTTGTTATTTTGTCGATATATGGAAGAAAATATCGGAGAAAAACACGATATCGGATAAAGTCGATATAGCAATATTTTTTCGATGACAATACCGTGAATACCGACAAAATAAAATATCATTGAAAAACGATATACCGGAAAACTGACATACCCTAATTCGGAGGATGAAAATGTCACAGGGAGAGGGGAGTGGGTGGGAAGTTGACTCTCATCTCAGCTTGATACAACCTTGCTGTGACCATTTATAGAATTTGACATCCCTTGCACACTTTAAATTGTGGAAGTTGGAGGAGAAAGCAGAAAACCCAGTTCTGATATAAAAGCCTAAAAAATTTATGGGGAAAAAGTCCCTAAATAATAAATTAAGTGAACAATAACAAATTTAAAATGCATCATCATTGACGATGATTACCCATACAGTATGTAAAATAAATTTAGGCATCACTCAAACTCAGTAAAACTGGGCATCTGAAGTAAGGTAAGCAACTAAGCAATCATTATTTTTTTCTATTGCCATACACTAATTTTTTTTTTTAATACTGAAGTAAGGAAGCAATTTTTTTTCTGTTACCATACACTAATTTTTTTTTTTTTAATTACAGCTTTTCTAAACCTTTAGTGAAATATACAAATAAAAACAAATAGAAAGTAGACTGAATAAAGCAGAATTTTACATTCTATTCATAAAGCAGAAGAAAGTAAAATTAGACATTTATAACACAAAACTTTGGGCCCTACACTTCATTCAAACACCAATTATGAGACAGGCAAATTGAGTTTAGTGATGCTTTCTTCAGCTCTAGTTCCTCAAGCAAAATGGAAGTTGGCACTCATCCCACTAGCGGGTGATGCATGCAAGTCAGCTACAGATGATGTACAGCCTAGTCCATGCAGTCTTATCAATCATTCTAAAATTAACCCGTTGGAGACTAAAAACGAGATATCTTGGGCTGGGGTCTAAAGACTATGAAGAATGTGTGTTATAGTGAAATGAAACGGTCTCCACTCTCCAATGGATTTAATAAATTAGTGTGGAAACTGGACATTGATACTTTATTGGCTCTCTTATTCCAGTCACTAACAAACAAGTGAGGTAAGGCATTGCTTGCATACTCTGTGAGAGGGAAGGACAAGGATTTAATGCGCATGTCAATACAACTTGTTTCTCCTTCTGCACAATAAACAAACTTAAATTGTTTTCTTCAGGTCAGTGCCAATTTGTATCCTTGATCAATCAAATGCTTAACTTGGTTTGTCTTTTTTTGCTCACATTCTAAAGCTTCTGTTTCTTTTTTAACACCTCCTGTCTTACAGTACTCAACACACCAAACTGGCTTCGCTAACTCTGTCAGTTTCTAAATACATACTGTGTTTCACTTCCATTTAAGAAGCAAAATAAATTATTTTTCCCCTAGATTCATTGAAGGACAGAACTTGCATGTATGTCAGTAATATTCATGAGAAAATAACTTTTGATAATTATTGAATTAAATCAATCAGAACCAGTTTGGCACATGGACCAATATCTCAAATCTGAACCTGTAACTATTTCTCACTATGCTTATTCATAAAATGTCATAATATAAAAACGTACAATTATAACTAGAAACACAATATTCTATTTGAAATCACTCTATCCAAACCATTGAATCAATTCTGTTACATTTTACATTCCTTTTGAAATTACATCACTTTACCCACTATATCCAAACCACTGAATCAATTCTGTTACATTTTATAATAATTCTGTAATTTAAAATCTAACTTCGCAATGAGCCCATATATTGTTTACTTGTTTGCTATGTGCCGATCATCTGATGTCTGTCTAAATGTGTTGTATCTAAGCTACATGTAAGTGACTATTGCATATGGGCATTTCGTAAAAATAGTAAACCTTTTTGGTCAAATATAAAAAACGACACAAACATAACAATGTGGGTATCGATTTGAAAGCTAAAATACCTGAAATGTTATGAATCTAAAAGAAATAATCCATATAGTGCATTCGTTGATTGTGGGCATTAGGCACTAATTGCCATGGTAACCAGAGACAATTTTGTCAAGTTACAAAGTTCAAGTTTGAGCCAAATTTTATACCAAATTTGAAGTCGCCGCTTGAAAAAAATTGTAAGATTTGTTAGTGTTGTAAGTGTGTACTATGTAAGGATCTAAAAGACAAAAATAAAATTTACAGATTGGATTTATTTTTTTTCTTACCATAATAAAATCAAAAGTAGGGCACTTTCAAATGTACGTCCGAACCCTTTTTAGGTTACACTTTTTTGTTTAAAACAAAAACAACAGCCAGATAAATTTTCCGTAAGGTTAGATTGCAAAGCAGCTCAATGTGTTAATATATAACCAACAACCCAGAAAGCTCACGCTAATCCAGTATTTCATGTTTAAAGGGGGTCGGACGTTCATGTTTTTTGTACCCGTCGACCCCCTGTAATCCGCACCGCCTTTTAGACTTATTTTATATATTTTTTTTTTACGTTTGTTGATAGCTTGCAAAATTAAGTATCACACTATCATTTTACCCATTGCATATTTTCAAAATTAAATTACACATTTCAATTAAAACCAATAAACACTGCCATTTTGTTGTTCTTGTTAACCTTTAGGAAGAACTGGGGCCATAATAGCCCTTCTCCTGCCGCGACACATTTTGCTCAATAATCTATTGAACATGTCATGATGATACATGGATAATTTTGTGACCAGTTTACTTTGAAGTCTTGTATTATACAGTTTTTACAACCAAATTTGCAACAAGCGGCTTTACCATCATGACATAATGTGGATTTTTGTAACAACAAGGTATGCCCCAGAAAGGCCAATTTTGACGTGATTGTGTGTAGCAAAGTCAATGAGATAACTGTCCTTTCATGAAATTAAAAAAAAATGGGTCTGATTATTGTTTTCATTCTTAACATTTAGTATTGAATAATTTTTGGCTAACCATGGTTGATAATGGGTCTGTAAGTAATTCACATAAAAACCCGCGCCAAAACAAAAGAAAACATAAGCAATTTGATTTGTGTACAAATTCAATGGGAAATTGCATGTGTCGATGAAATTCATAAAATCTCGATTAATTGTCTTCATTGCTATAAGCAAATTTGACTAGAATTTTGTGGCTGAGTATGTAGTGCGGAATAGCTTGACTATTAATATATGTTCTTTAAAGAAGAAAAACCAGTAAATATAAAAAATTATTTAAAATAACACGTAATGAATAATACAATAAGAAATTTAATAACACAAGAAAAACAACAGGAAACAATCATCGTCTGCGCAATTTTTTGTTACGAAAACACAGTTCAATTAATTACATCTCCAAACGAAAGCTTCCGGGAGTGAAATCTACACATTCCAAGTAGATTAGCCATTTTTATAGGACAAACATTAATTAAGGGCTTGAATATTACGACAACTCATTTATGGGCTCGGAGCGTACACTGTCCGAAAGTTCGTCTCACCTTTAGCTTCAAGTTATAACCTAACCTGACAGACGATTTGTTAAATCTCATTATTTGAAAGAGCAACCAACACAAACATATGTACCAAAAGATTCACCAATTATATTTTAGTTGGAATGCTCTTCGCAATGGGTTCGCACGTACAGTGTGCAAATTTTTTCGCACATGTACGTCTGAACCCTTCAACTGTCACGTCCGACCCCCACAAAGATCAGACCAAAACTGAAACAAGGTAGCTGCCTGCCAAATGTCTACTGCATGCTAGTTCAATGATTATCTTTCAGCCTAGCACCCATATTAAATTTCAGTACCTGCTTCACACAATCAACAGAGATTTGACATAACTCTTAAAACGTGTAAGAACCTGCTTTGTGTCTGATTACGCTCCGACCCCAATATTTTAGCTACAATCATTTTCTATCTTCATATTTATAGCCTGGTCTTGTTTATCGGTGTATATCGAATCGCAAACCAAGTCAACATGTTATGATATACTGAAAATAAAACATTGTTTATTGCAAATCAAAGCAGATATGGCTCTAGATGTGTCCAATGGACGTCCGATGCCTTTAGGCGTAATGCCCCATAATACTGTACTCCACTGTTTTTGTTAATATTCTAAATTTGTTTCAGTCATTCGTATTTGTTTTGTTCAATTGTAAAGCAAGAATTACTTTGTTATACCCTGCCATGAGCATGAATTGAAAACTGCTTGGGTCCTGGGAAATGTACTGCATCTTTTATGAATTATGAATAAAGATGACTGAATAACGGGCAGGGAATTTTTAAAACTTTACAAAACTTGAAATTGTCTAGCAGACACTACTTTGACACTCAAACATATTGTGCACAAGCACAGAATGGGCAAATTTGCTCAAGAGCAAATGCCCAACAGCATCCACTATAAACTGATATGAAAACTACATGTAATTGATGCAGAAGGTCTACCTGGCAACATAAAAGCAGGCCTACCTTGAAAGTCAATAATTTTCTTTACCTTGTGAACATTCAATGTTAATTTCAGTCCCTGATTCAACCTCTACGTACAACATCTATGTAATGTCACACGTTCACAACGGAAATTAAACTTGACTTTCAGATTTCTAGGCAGCATTTTCCATAATTAGAGTTTTTGAGGACGGAAATTTCTACATGGTGACCCTATTGATGAATGACAGCGAATTACATGGTTGCAAATAAGGGCTTGGCTGTACAGTCCTGCACCTGCCCACATAATTTCACGCATCATTCAAAAGTCTATTGTCGGGTTTGTTAGCTTATCTGGGCGGGTGGAAAAAGATAGAATCATCATGGATGGTTTACATGTAAGCTTTCCCTGGTGGTACATGTACCCTGTTTTTATCTGAGACTGATGTGTACATGTAGGTATCTGCTGAAAGTAAACACCCCACCAACAACCAGCCCCCCCCCCCCCCGACAAAAGGAAAAAAAATCCCCAGGCAGAATGAACCCATGACATTTTCTACGGATGTTTTGGTCACGTCAAAACAAATTTTTCATGCACAGAGTGACTTGTTCAAACTGCAATGAATCCAGGGCTATTGGCTCGCTCACGGCACATGACAATACTTTAAAGAGTTCCACTGAAACACTGTCAACTAAAATAGCTCTGTGTCTCTAGACAGAGTGTGTCGTTGCAGTTAAAGCAATCAATCAGGATCAAAACTCGACAGAAATTGTATGTAGCTTTGGTCTCCCAAAAGAAGGAAGAATATCTGTCAGAGACAATTTTATGGCAACGTAGTTGTCAATAGGCCTATCAATTAAGCACCTGTGTCAGTATGTCTGTCCGTCATTCTAAAATGTGAATTTGAAATTTTTAATAGATTTACAAGGCACATACTTCCAAAAAAGGCAAAGCCAGATTGTGTACCACCCACTCCATTCACATAATGAAATGCACATTAGGCCTGGGTCGAATATCGATTTTGATAATCATCGATTAGTTGACTGGAAAGGTAATCGAATAATCGATATTCATTAGTCAGAATAGCACAAAAAAAATTTAACAAAGGATAATCATACGCGAAATACAAGACATGGACCAAGGACAAAATGAGTAACAGTAGAATCAATGGGTTAGTCAGGTAGCAGTTGAAAAGTTGAGAAATGAAAAACAAACATCCCAACGACGAAGATGGTTGTTTTAACCCACCGTGGCACATTCAAAAATCCAACATTTGTTCGAATAAAGAGAAAATCATCATTCTTTAGCAGCAAGATCGCTACCACACCTTAATGCGCGATAGGCGCG
>JZLH01S0195984.1:92113-108842 GCA_001188425.1 Eucidaris tribuloides | reverse complement strand
ACCCGCAAGATTCGCTGACGTAACCCTTTCTGTACCTCATTCGTCGAAACTCGAAGGAACTGTTTCACTTAACATGGCGTTGTGCACATCGGACTTAAGATGACGTTGGTTTCCTATTTTGAACGCCAGAAATGAAAGGAAAGTGGGGACGAAAGTACTTCAGCCTTAAACGAATGAATTTGTTGACATCTTGGTATTTGAAAAAAAATGTGCTAGTTTTGCAAGGTTAAAGATTAATTTTCCTTCACTTCTAAAACACTTTATCTCCTGTTTATTTGTTCCAAATTCTGATTTTGAAATAAAAATGAGTGAGGAAGTATATACTACCGTGGTCTTGAGTAAAATGGTTTTTACTTTCCAACATGTTTATGGCGGGAATTTAAGTAAACAGCTGTTCATGGTGAATAACAATGCCTATTCATTGTTTTGAACACATATGTTTATCCTGACATGTTTGTTAAGATTATAAATCAGCAGTTTGCGATCTTAAAATACAAAGGGAGTCATTTGAATAAATCCATTACATCACATTTTACTTCTCTGTATAATTTCTTTCATTCATTTAATGAAAATTTCCCACCTCGGACTATTTAGCACAACAATGCGTCGGTTGTCCGGCAAAAGGGCCCTAGCATTTGTTGATGGCAGAAGGGCCTTAACAGTAAATTTTCTCTAATTTTAGAAATATTACCTTATTTGATATTTGCATATAACTGCAGACTGACAGAAGGATCTAAAAATACCACACTACTTTTATTTCATGTGAAAAGTGCCAATGATTTTCAAGGTAGAAACAATTTAGTGTCAGAAAGTCAGAATTGAGAGCCTGTGTATTTGTTCCAATGTTCATCGTGTCAAAGCCGGTAACCAGGAATAGCCTGGTTGATTGTCCCGCTGCCCGGAAAGCATTAGATGACAAGTTCGATTCCCGCTGGTTCCTTTTTTTTACATGTTTGTTAAAAATTATAGATTATCAGTCTGCGAACTTGAAATACAGAGGGAGTCATATGAATAAATCTTTTACATCACATTTCACCTCTCTGAATAATCCCTTTCATTCATATATTTTTTTTTCATTACTTCACTAACGCTTTACCTCCATATTTCAACTGCTATCCATATATGTACAATTTGAAGAAACTTTTATACATATTGAGTTAAAAATATCAAGATATTATCTGTCAATTATAGTGAAATATACACACATTTCAATAAAATGATCTAAATATTATTGAAATCTAATCGTCAAGTGTTCTGTGTATGGATTTTGACCAACTCTCTGAGAATGTATGCATACTTGCCGGAAAACAAATTCTAACATGATGAAAGAATGAATACTTCGAACCTGTGAATTAAATTTGGCGCATCTAAAATGAATTAATGAAGAAACACATAACAAATAGACTCGAATAACATTCGAGTGAGAGTGTCCCTAGCAGTTCCCCAACATCATTTAATCCCGATTTAATTATGTTCGTTTTACCCTGGAAAAAAATCCACGCTAACTAAGTAGTACGTCATAATTATTTTGAGACAACCCATATTAATCGATCATATCGCATGACGATAGTACAATGAACCTTGGGATTTAGAAAGAAGATCAGAATTTATTGCTGTCCAAGAAAAATATGTCATATGTCACTTTGATAAATTTTCTACAAGAAGAACACATGTACAGATGTTCACTTTTATTTTATATTAGATAAAAATTGAACTAAATATCATGAATATCAGGTATATGCCACTTCCCATAAAAATGAGGACTAGAAGGCTGAAAATTTGCGAGGGCTGAGAACGTGCAGCATGCTTGTAAGCCCTTCTGCATCTGGTGACCTCAGAAGCTGGCTTTTGCACCATCACGAACAACAAAAATAATAATAGCCCGATTCTTACGGGGTGTTGATCCGTCTTTTCACCATACAACAGATGACTTCTGTCACGAATTTCTCTCAAAAAGTGCAACGAACTAAGGATTATCGAAATAATAACGGCATCAAGTTTGCTTTTTTTCTCTCTCCTCTGGTTGATACGAAATGCAACAGTGTGAATTTAAGTCAAACTGAATTAAAGTCTGGCACGGACAGAGGGGGAAAAAGTGCGCTTCTGGTCTAATACGTACGAACTATGGTACGAACCTTTTTTCCCCACCCAACTTTGTATAATTATCCACCGAAACATAATGATTAGATCTCTCAGCGACTAAATCATAAGAAATACACCATAAGTAATGGCTATTGGAACGGTTAGATGAATCTTCATAATTTTATCGATTTTTCATTTAAGCGTGAAATTACCCCTCCTACTCAAGTTGTTAAGTATAACATTCTTTTCTTCGATATTAAAAGTGACTGCACTAGTTTGTTCCTTTTGAAAGTCCGTATCTTATCTTCTGCCGAAGTGTTGTGGATAATTTGTTCAATCGATAATAAAATACGCTTTAGCGGTATTCGTACACGCGGTTTGATCTGTGATTAAACAGCGTTTGAGATGGCAGGCGTACTTTTGTTGTTCAAAGCGTCATAATACACAAACTGCACAGAGAAAAAAAAAACTGTGTTCTGTGAACCATGGTGCTGATTGATAATCGGTAAATATAAAGAACCAAAATTTCGGGCGACCAAAAATACTGGCGTCAAGGTGTTTCGATTATGAAAAGGTCGAGGACCCAAGTCAAAATACCGGCTTGCACAAAAATCGCTTGTATCGCCTAGGGAAAAAAATCAGCTTCCGGTCAATGATAGAAAGAAAACGGTATTAAAGGTGTTAACATATAGAAATACAAGCACCTGATGGACGAATGAAAAAATATGACGTAATTTTTCTATATTTTCAAGTCATTGAACTCAGTGAATGCCATCGGGATTATTTAAAAAAGTGCAACATCTCACGTCGATGAATGTTGTCGATGGGGGGGCGTTTTCATTCAAGAACATACGGGTTTATTAAAGGCATAACTTCTGCAACACACGTTATTAGAAAACATACCCATATCTAAGAATATTATATATATCGGAAGAGAAAGACAGACACGGAGCGAAAAATCAGACACAGCTGGTTTATTTAGACTTATTTCTATCTATCATAAAAGTCAAGTTAATTTTTATCAGATTAAAGTTGAACCTCTCTTGGCTTTTCATAAAGGCATACGGGAAGTTCGAAAAGTTAGCTCCTCAGAGGGGTCTGAAGAAATATCGCACAAGTCATCGCAAAACAATTCCTCCAAAAGAGTCAAATCCAGGTGTTACTTTATTTATCAGTGATGTTATTCTTAATCACATACAAACAAACTAAAAGTTACTGATATTGTCGTCCAGACCTCAAATGTACTTTTCAGACGGCAAAGATTTCGGAGAATCTAGTTTAATAAACATGTATGTCAAATCTGAATCTGGATATCATATCATTAATATCATTTGTCCGTTTCCGAGGGATCATAAACATTCCCCAACTTTTCTTACCCCAAAAATTACGCATATGCAATACATTTCAGCTATATGCTGTTTTTTCTGAAGACTCGAAGTAGACTCAAACAGATACAGTTATTGGAAATACACACGTGATACAGAAAACAAGAAACAAAGAAACAGTAATGTTTAGAAAATTAAAGACTAAATCTAACTCTTCAATCCAGATATTTTGATTCCTTTTATCAAATGAAATGTTCATTTGGAGCAAGCTAGATAGTTTTCCCGTGGAAAACGCAAAATATAGAAAAGCCTACCGGGGAGTTTCGGGCAATATTTAAAATGCCCTTTCAAGTTTTACATAGATAACATTGAGCTGCTTTGGGGCAGACATCAACTTTGCAGGAAATTTATTGATCAGAGTATTTTTTTTTATTAATTTAACATCTGTGCGTTTATGTGTGTTATATGCTATTCCAGAAGTCACGTGGGTATTCCAGCACGTGCACACACGCCCAGTGGGAATGAGCACATTTGTATTTCTCGCAATATCTCATCAATGATTAATCTGGATTCCAGTAGCCTTAACGTGCTGATTGCTGATACATGAAAGGTTTGATAACAATTTGTGTTTTCACCAGATGACCCACGAATATCGTCTGACACCCAGATTAATCAACTATCTTTCTGATCAATATATGCGAAACTAATTTTGTTTATATTTACTCTGCTACACATTATTACTTTAACTGAATACTTTCATCACCAATACAAGACAAGAATACTGTCTTGACTATGTAAGTAATATTATTATTCAATATTATTTTCAATGAGTTACGAGACGGAAAAGCTGAAAAGAAATCCCCATTTCATAACTTTCTCGTTTCATTCTTATGTTTTTAAATTATGCAATGGTATTAGACACTGTGTTATTGTTTAGTTGCTCCCACCTTACAGTCTCAATTTTACTTCGTCTCTGCCGTTTAGTGTTTATTTATCTATTTTCTCTGTCTGTGCACATATCTCATAATATTTTTTTTAGTTATTTATTTACATTGTTTATTTATGTATATATATATTTATATATATATATATGTATATAAAGTATATATATGTATATATATATATTTATTTATTTGATTAATTGATTATTTGATTGATGATTTCAGCTGTTTAATTGTTTATTCACTTCACTAATTCATACAGTAATTTGATTGAAAGTGACGATTCATGTATACACACAATAACATATTTCTAAGATGTCGAAATTAAATTTGAGTAAACAATGCAATTTTGGCATTAGAAAGATAGAGATAGATAGATAGATAGATAGATAGATAGATAGATAGATAGATAGATAGATAGATAGATAGATAGGTAGATAGATAGATATATAGATAGGTAGGTGGGTAGGTAGGTAGGTAGGTAGGTAGGTGATAGATAGATAGATAGATAGATCGATAGATAGATAGATAGATAGATAGATAGATAGATAGATAGATCGATAGATAGATAGATGAAAAGATGGTTTAATGAGATGAATACATATGTATATACAATAAAAGGGAAGTAAAAATGGATAGGAATGTATTGAACGTAATAGATAGAAGAACAGATGAATTGATGAGTGTTTGATAAATAAAAAGAAGGGATAGATTTAGGTAAAATATGGTCATTGGACATTATAGATATTAATCAACTTTGATAATAAAATATAGAAAATATTCTGTCAATTGATCAGTTTTAATTTCACTTAATCATGTTGTTGATTTTATCAAATACAAGGAAACAACTCAACCAACCAATGGAGATACAAATAGCTGATAGGTATATAGTTTATAGACATGATAGACAGACATATACCGTGTCTCTGTGTATAATATTCCCTTTGTATCTCTCTTTCTGTCTGTGGCCCTATGTGTAGGATTCCCTTCCGTCTCACCATTCTTTCGGTGGAATTTCACGGGGCGTGACTCCACAGAATACCAGCTACAATGTACCACACAGATACAGTGACTTCTCACAGCTCATCAGTTCCCTTGTCAAAATTTCCCCGCTATCTCTTTCCCGCGACATCAATCATAATAATTCTCCTGTCATTCTTGTATAAACGTTTGGCCACCACAGACGAGGAGAATATATTCACAATTTTTCAACCTGAACTGACGCTCTGAGCCGCATGTATAGAACTGGTAGTTGTATAGGTCTGTGATGTGACACTTGTTCAAAGTCTACATTACGACATCTTTTTCAGACGTGGTAAAACCAGGCTAATGCATAAAACTAAAACAAATGTAAATAAAAACAGATTTTTTCTTTATTATTTATTCATAATTGTTCGATATGAAAAATCTGCGCGTTAGTACTTATTTCAGTATACACACTAAAAAAAATAAAAGTGCGCACAACGTGCAACTTTGCGGAAATAAGTGCAGAGCAATTTCGGCCGCGGTATTCGAGCAATTCTGCACCTTTCACGGCTGAGCGCTCGCCCCACTCCATTATGTTTGCAAGTTTGCACCTTTTAGGTGCATATTTATGCAAATTTCTGGATGTTTTCTCTTCCGTAGCCTGGTGTGAGTTTTTTCTACCATCTGTTTCAATGAATACAATTTCAATACGGAAAATGCAACTTGCATACATTATACTGTACTATTTTCTATGTTGGACAAGCTCAGACAAGCCTTCAGGTTGTCAAAAACAATCTTTGTTTAAACGGTATGCATGGAATTTGAATAAATTACGAAAACGGCCTATATGTCCAAAGTTTGTACCTTAAAGGATGAAAATAATGCACGTACGTCTTGAGTTTCTAATCAGTGAAATAAATGTATATTATTTATAGTATATATTCTACAATCGTTTTTCAGTGCCAATTTTGAATAATTTGCGTATTTTTGCGCAGTAATATATGGAGATTGTGTGTTTATATACATTGCGATATTATTTTACTAATGCCAGCATTAAATGGTTTTGTACAATTTATTGACAACATTTTGATAACTTTTGACAAAATACACTGATAATGACTTGAATAAATTCAATAAAGTTCAATTCAATTAAATTAGACAAAAAGGAGAATCATCTTAAATTACTAATGACTAGTTTTGCATTCCCATATGTAGAAAATACTCCATTGAAATATTTAAATTTTATTTGCATGATCGACAAACTTATGAAAAAAAAGGAAATCAAAATAGTTGATTCCATGCAATGTCGATTTAGGTGCAAATATGTGATTATTGTACCGTGTGACGTAATTCGTAATTCTGAGAGACGATGTCAACACACAGCAGGAAACCTTTATTTTGTGACTTTATTCCTTTTTTCACAGCTTTTAAATAAAAACATCATACGAATCTTACGAACTATTTCGAGCTTGAGCTCACTGACTTGAGGTTAAGAAAGCAAACGCACATCTGCAGCCAAACAGTCTCATTTGGATCATATTAAAATTGGATAAAGAGCAGAAAATTGTATAACGAGAGAATTAGCTTACACCTTGCCAGTATTTTGTGCATAATTAATCCCATCGCGTGGGCGGTAGATGGATATTAAGTTGTTTTGTTACCTCCTTTAAGGAAAAGTGGAAAGGCCATCACGAAAAGACATGTCAATAAATAATTTTGACGGTTATTTACGCCCATTTCTATCGCCCCAATTAGCAAGCAATGGACTTATTTTTATGTCCACTAAAATCTGCGAGGAACTCACACGGCGAGCGACCTTGCATGCCTACCCCGTTGGTTGTGGGGCCCCGTCCGCTCACCATGGCTCGCATCGTCTCGTACTTGAATACCCGTCTTTACTTTCAGGAAAACACCTCATAAACATTCCTTAACTATAAAGAGGAAGACTCTTGCAACGAGTGTTTTGCAGTGCATTCTTTCCATAGAAGTAACAAAAGAGACACGTGCGCTCTTTTTAGATTTGAATGTGGACCATAATTTTTTTGGGTGAAATCCACATAAAACAGTTGTACTTTTAGATGACTTCCCGTTTATTTCGTAATCAATACAACAAATTCATTTACTATCATCGGAGATTTGTTATCACATTTCGTATTGTGGGCAAAGTTAAACTTTGTTTGTGTCAGCGTGTCTTTGTTGCCTACTTGCTCGTTTCAACAAGAAAGTCAGCAACTGTCTCCTTCTTGTTTCTTCTTCTTCTTTTTCTTCTCCTTTTCCTCTTCTTCTTCTTCTTCTTCTTCTTCTTCTTCTTCTTCTTCTTCTTCTTCTTCTTCTTCTTCTTCTCTTGAAATATATATTATTGCAAAAAATGATTTTAATAAAGTTTTACTTTGAAAAGACAAAGTCTTCTTCTTTTTCTCCTTCTTCCTGTCCTTCTCGGACATGTAAATCATACAAAAAGGAAACAAAGGGTAGACACTTATGTACGCCACTACACTGATTTCTGATGACAAGGAACGTGTACAAAGTACATGTAAATGTAGCTTGAAATGATTACGCGTTCTGAATCAGGTCAGACCTAAAAAATGTGGAGTCCCTCCACAAGCACGATGGATGAGACGTTCACGAAACGCCCTCTTACGATGAGCAAGTGTAATCTCAGATTTTTTTTCTTTCACAAGTGGCCTAGGCCGGGCAGAAGTGATGTTTTCTTGTGTTTCATTAGAGGCATGCAAAATAGATTCTCTAATTTAAACTCTAGATAATGGATGTAAAAGTTTAGAAAGTCTGCATGTGTTCTCCGGTGGAAGAATAACCTATAATTTTGTCAGGCAAAGATATTTGGGTTCATCATAGAAAACAAAATAAAATCTGGTTCCAGTTTTTTCTCTTTCGAAATTTGACGTGGCAAGTAAAGAGTTAAATACATTGGAGAGTATAAACTGGTAATTTTAAAGGATTAAACGCTGTCATACATAGTGGGTGAAATAATTTAGACTGCAACTGTATTTTGTAGTTTGAAACATTTATTCATAGAGTTTCTCAGCTACTTTACGGTCTCTAATAATAATTTAGGGAGGGGTGGGGCCTGAACCACTCACCCGTCCCTTCCCCCGCTAAACCTCATCCATTTCCGACGTCCATAATCAACATTTCTGATGACAAAAGCAGTGACCAGTTATAGACATTGTTCAATATTATGGACACTCTATTTAAATAAAACAAGTGGTAAAACTTTGATTTCTGGACAGTATAATGCTGATCAAATGTACAAATAAAGAATACCAAAAGTTGAAGATGCTGTCACTATTAAGATATCCATCATCTTTATTATTAACGTCAACCGGACGGCTTTTTCTGACACTACAGTCAACGGGAGGAAGTGTATGGTAAAACCGGTCAAACACAGATCATTTTGAAATGCTCCTTTTTCAAGACTTCATTTTTACACCATACACACTAGAGACAATTGTGCCATGTATACGGTACACCTCAGATTATTTTAAACTGTAAACATTGCTTAACAGTGCATTTAAATATCACGAATATATTTCATAAACGGTGATCAAGAACAAAGGAGCTCAATATGTTTTTCATTTCTCTGTACGAAAATATGCACCCATTTGCTTTACTCCGCCATTTTTTCAGTGATAAACAAGAAGTAAAATTGCAAAAGACTAACGTAATGGATAACTTTGGGAAGAGGCAGAGTAAACGAATATACATGTATTGAGAAAAAACGTAAAACGAATTTCATCGCAAGTAAGCAACATATCTGAGGTAAATCGAAACTGAAGTATAATTGTTGCAACTTCATGTTATGTTTGTATTCATTTACCTTTGCTCGGCTTGTTGTGTTAGATTCTGTGGTGGATTTAATCCCTGATCTTATCATAGTCATAGTAGGGTGACTTACTCAAGGAAAATAGCAATTCGTCAAATGAAATGATGACAATGGTTATAGAGGGTATAGCCCTTTTACGCTTTTGAAACATGTATGAATTATCATAGATGTCTGGCGTGGAATTAAGCCCATAAAAGCTGTGTATTTTATACTACCACATTGGAGGTCGTATAGGAACAAAGCATTATTTTGTTTGTGCTGAAGCAAATGAATAGCAAACTAACGAAAAGAAATATCACATGTTTCTTTTTTTCGGTACAACATAAAGAAATAAGTTACAGCGCGTCGGAATGCAGGAAGGTGTGTTAACCCGTTGATGAGATTGGTATTAATGGCAAAGGCATGAAATTGTTTACACTGGTAATCCCGGATAGATGGCATAGTATCCCCGCACGAAGGTGAAATGGAGAGGTGAGCAAATCCTCTTTCGAGGCCGTGGGGAGAACGAGCCGAGCTAAAATCAGATGCAAGAAGATCGGGGAAAGAAAAGAGCTCTTAATGGGGGAACGAAATCTATTTCTTCGTTTGGTTACAGTCAAATAACACTTCAACGACACGCTCATTTGTCAATACTTCAAAGGAACTTTTTCTTTGGGGCTAAAAGCTTCAAATTTGACACATTTGTCACGGTGGTCCACAATTGTGCCCATGTTGACACCCCGAATAAGGCTCTTGTAGCACTTCTGAGCCTGCACAATGCAAATCTAACCAAATAGTGGCACACCGATAGCACTCTAATTTGTAGGGAGGAGCACAACTTTTATTTTGCAGACGACAGTGATGTTTTGTCGAGTGTCGACCTCCAGTTGAGGTCCTATTCACAGTCGGGGGAGTAATTTTATGCGATTGTCTATTCTGCGACCGTCATTAAATATCATTAGACGTATTTGCAATTAACTGTGGTCGTGGGGGCTTTGTTCAGGGTGCCGAAGCGCGCTCACCGGGGCGGACCCGTACGGAGCGGACCCGTACGGAGCGCTGGGTATTGACGCTCCTGAAAGATCTTCAGCCGGTATTTACGTCTTTAAGTGTTTGTGGGAGCGAGGCGCCAAATGTTTTGAAAAGGAGCACAAAACACCGAGCGAAATAAATAGATCGATGTTTTCTTGTTGGTTTTCACTATGATGTGACGGTAATTGTTACGAATTGGAATGGATGGGCCTTGGTTTGTTGCATGAAGAGGGGACGAAGATCGTTTAGAATCAGTTAAGACATTCTTTGTCAGACAAGTCTGGTGGTCGAGTGACAGACAGGTGGGGTTTGCGTCACGTGTGTGTGTTTGTGTGTTTGTCTGTCAGTGTGTGTTTGTGAGTTTGTGTGTTTGATTAAGCCCACTGTCGATGCGCGATTCAACAAAAGAATATATTTCATAATACGTTTGAACGAAATCAAAAAGAAAAAACAGTCTTAAAAATAAAGTCAATATTTATAAATCGTGGATTAATACAATTATATTGGGGGCACACGGCAAGGGAAAAGTGATTACTTTGTTTAAACCGTAAGGGAGTTTACTTTGCGTTTGCAGAAAAAAATCTATGCCCCATTTATCATTTGATTCAAAAGAAGGCCTTGTATTGTTATGTCTCAACTGTATAAGTTATTAAAAAAGAGTGAAACGCACGAGTTAGACCTCTGAGGTGCAGATAACGCTGCACTTAACTTAATGTTTGATAAATATAACTTTATCTTATAATTCTTGATAAAGTTCTGTCAATATTACTCCAAGACTTGTGTGATACAATACGTCAAGTTAAATAAGAAATTGTTAAAAGAAAATAGTCCTGAACGATCAATGGAGTCTTGAAAATGCCCTATATATTTGTAATTAATACAAGTTTTGTTACTGTTTAAAGAGTAAAGAGAGAACAAAAGCTATTTATGCCTGGATTTTTTTTCCTTTTTAGGGAGGAGGGGCGAGGGTCACAATAATCTTTTCCCACTTCTATCATCCTTGCTCTAATATTCGCATTGTGTCATTGCACCTTAATATTCCAGTAAGCGTACCATAAAAAGCAAAAACTGTGGGTTGTCGAGATGTTAATGAAAACATGGTAGTTGTGTAATAATAAACATATTTGGGAGAGGGGGTACGGATCCCTTCGAAAAAAAAAGATAACTGTTATTTCACATCCCATGCAAACCTTATATCTATAAACGTCTAATTTTGCAAAAAAAAATAATCTTGTAATCAATCTTTATCGACTGAAAATAAAACATTTATGATATTTCACAATAAATGATGGATTGCACCCTGAAAATGTCCAGATCAGACTCTGAAGTTTTCATCACGTGTAATATGCCGAGATGAGGATTTGGGAATCGGCGGCAGCATGTCGTCGCCGGGATGACAAAACCGTGTATCTCGACTTTTGGTGAAAATGAGTCTTTATATTATAAGCTTGTAGCTATAAACCAGATTTTCTTCTGTCCTTATTCCATATTTCAATCACAAAAAATACAAATCAATGAGGATAAGTAAAGAGGAGGCAATCACATTTGTTTCAATCTACAGCAGTCATCTTTTTTTCTCCTTTAATATCTTTGAGATACGATGTTTTCACCTTTAAAAAAAAAGATGCATTACCGACAATCTTCTTTGTGTCTAAAGGAAATTGATATACACCTAAACATTTAAACAGATCAAACTATATTTTGTGATTAAAAAAAAAACTTAGCCAAATTTTTCTAGAAGTTGTTGCCCCAATATTACATTGTTATCAGTATAATCATTATAAAATTAAGTGAGTTGTGAAATGTTACCAATCTGGGAGCTTTAACACCAAAATGATATTACTGTTTTGCTATGTTCCTTCCATTCCTCATAGTTTTGAACCGAAGTTTGTTTATACGTTTTCCCCAAAATGTGAGTTAACCATTGTCCTTGACCCTTGCCTAATAAGCCTATCAAATAATGTACATGTATAAGAAAATTAATTATATGTTTATGTCAACTTGTATCTTATGTTAGGTTCATAACATAATTATTTTCACACAATATAATACAGAACGTCTTCAGATTATATCATTTAGTACATGAATTATATCACTCGTGTTTTTACGGGTTTGATATATCAGAACAAATACATAAAAGCTGTTGTTGTTTTATAAACAAACCATACAAAATATTCATGTAAGATAATATAGGCTAAATAAGTCATTTCAGTTTATTGGAATATCTGATCAATAGCGTTTACGTAGTGCAAATGTGGAGAAGCAGAAAATAATACCAACATAAAATAAATATAAATATAAATATAAATATAAATAAACTAACTAAAAATATAAATCACACCTGCGTCAAACCAGTACCAAATTTGACTGAAAATGTCATAAGCAAAGTGCATCATAAGTTTTCCAAATATATCCGCTGACATCAGCATCATTTCGATACATTTCGTATTATATCTTCGAATGCTGAGGGTGAGTGAAGTAAAAGGGCAGTGACATGATTGGGAGAAATGGACAAAATGCCTCCAAAACCAAACTGGTCAAAAAATATACCAGTCTATAAACTAGATGGAGTGTATCTCCTGGCCGGAAGGATTTGTCTCGAATTTTTTTACTTAAGGAGAATAAAGCATAAACACACCAGCTAACCAGCTCTTTATTTCTCTCGTGGCCCGAGAGAAATTTATCCAATGGAAAGCTGCACAACAAATTTGTCTGTTATAAGGCATACTGATGGTAATACTTTTTAAAATGAGTAAACTTTTGACTACGAAATTTAAACAGTTACATCTTTGCGCAGTTTATTTGATTCTAGAATAGTTTTACCTCAAGTTGAGGACTACCCCCAATCATACCATTTACCTTTAACTGTACGTCAATGGAACAAATTTAATATGAATTGCACTGCGCCAATCAATTTACTTCGGGGAGTAAGCGCAGACCAATTTCTATACTTCTACAAGTCTTTATCTCGATTTCATTTCTGTCGACGGGTAGAGTCAACTTTTGTTTATATAACATAAATTCTTTAAAACTCTAAAGCCTTCTCTTCCGTCAATTCCACTTCCATCCAGGCGATGAAACGAACGCACTGGATTTGTACTTCCTACAAATTTACACCTTCAGTTGGGAATCGAACTGTGTAAATAAAAACAAAACGCTGATCAATTTTAGCCAACCCAAATAAAAACAGATTATGAAAGATTACAGAAACAACTCTGTAGCAGATGTGATGAGTGACCTTAGAAGAAGCACCCTTGTCGCTCTTCTCCGTGTTTGCAGTGATGATAAAGTCATAACACATCGTGTCATTCTGTAGTTTCCCTCTTTCGAAGGTAGTGAAAGATTGGGCATGAAGTACTAATATAATAATGATACGTTCACTGCCCACAGGCAAACTCACTTGAAAGTACAGTCAATTCAATCATTTAGGGTTTCGTTCCTTTTTGTTTCTATTCTATCGTACCTAACGTGTCCGGGAAGATTTCGGTTGAAATTATTATAGGTTTAAGTAAAATTTGACCATGAAATTACCTCACTGTATATTTGTATATTTGTTTGTTTCTTGATTTTTGGAATATAACTCTTAAGAGGAATTTGACTCTTGCGCCTAGGCGTATTGACGGTTTGACTGGGGGGGGGGCATGACAATGGGAATTTCTTTGAAAAAAATCGTCTGTCTGATCATATGTTTCCACTTGTATTTTCTTAGCACATTTGGCAGTAAAATGATCGCAAGGAGCTAATCGAAACGGCAGTTATTTATTATTAAGTTATTGTCTTAAAACTTGATTTCTGGTACAACTTGGTTCAAACTTGTCAAAAGTTTCTTTAACCTTTACTCGAATAGCAGACTTACAGAGGTACAAATGCAAATATCCTTTCGAGACAGAACTTTCATAGAGAGTAGTTTGAACATCTCATCGCACCTGATACGCCTGGGTTCATTGAGTTATTATTTTGATACATGGAGTATTTACTTCCAGACCAGCCTAAATTCAGATAAACTGTAACACTTCACCTAGAACCCTTTATGAGATGGAATTTCTATTTTTGTGCTATACTCAAACTTTGGACGTCATTCAACCCCCTAAATTTGCTTGAGAATGGACATCCCCTCTCCAGTCCAACCCCTTTCCTTTCCTTAAGTATAAAAAAAATAAACAGTCCTGATTTTGAACTGGGATGAATCATGAACGATGTACCAACCATTTCATTTATACTGTAAATACTGGTTTATTTCATTGTTGAAAATATATCGTTATTATTTTTTTCTTACTTCAGAGGTACATGATATTATTATCTGTTACGCAAGTGGGGCTTCGCTTATTCTGACAACTATAATTCCGTACAAAACTTTAATCAGAAGAAAACAGACTAAGGTAAGTTTAAAGGTCTATTATTTGGAAACAGTCTACAATCTAGAGGCTACATTCAACCATTCTTGTAAACTCCACCAATACCGGAAAGGAAGTTTAGCCTGCCAATCATACATGTACGCATACACTACATACACTGCATACGCAAGGATATTACAGTGTACGAAAACGCATCAAAAGAAAAAATAAAGTACAAACGAACTCAACTCCCCGAAAAAAAAAAGTATTTTTAAGTAGCCAGAGGGTTTCCTGCCGACCGCTTCGTCATATTTGTTGCTCGCTGATGCGGGTTTAGGTCAATTTTTATCCTATTTCAACCGTCATACAAATTATATTGGTATTCCAATGATAACATCGGGACGGGTGTGCTGAGGGCACTATGTTGTTTTCTTTGCGTCAAGAAGTGTGGTTGTTTTTACCCCACGATTTGGACAAATAACTGTGAAAAGAGGAATAAAAACAAGTGTAGTAATATGCCACAGTGGAAAAAAAGAAACCACTAGTTAGTGGGTTTACCATTGGGAAAACACACACCTTTCTAACATTGCCCTTTTTGGTGAATGTCACGTGTAAAAGTTGCGATGTTTCAGCCAAGTAAATAGAATTACGTCTGCCGTTATGTGTGTGCAGGAGTGCCATCTCCTTCCGACCACTGTAAGAAATTATGATCACGTGACCGTAGTGTGACACAAATTCAATTTTGAAAATGACATTTCAGTCACGAAATCAGCAAACTGTGAAGAAAAAAATTATCGACATTTTGAATCGTTATTGTTTTGTTTGTTTGTTTTTTGTTAACTGGGGTGAAGATGCTTAACGATGAGTTATCTTTTTTTTATAACACAGCGTGTTATCAAACTCATAATTATCAATATGTTACTTGTAATAAATATTATAACAACTTACGGATAAGACAAAACGATATCCATTCATTCCCATAAACTGGCAAACTATTACTTTTGGTTTGCCACTTCTCTTTCTGTATCATTCGACGCGAATGCTATACCGTGAATTTAACACAGGATTACAAGCTTTTGTAATTGCGATAGATCATTCGTTTACGAACCCAGTTGTTAATTTATCGTTATAATCATGGTGATAAGCTACTACACATTTCAAATTGCATTCTATTAGTATTTTTGTTTTGTTTTAAAGTTATATTGCATTAAGCAACTTTACTCGTAATGTAATTCATTGGCTATCAATGAGGGATAACCATTTAGATTTATTCACTCTGATACCATTGAAAATGTAAACATGAAAGTATCAGTATAACTGGTAGCTAATACATGTAAATAAGACTTCTATAACTGAGATACGACAGTTATCCAGGCTTAAATGTAATTATTACATAGTTTGTTGAGTTATAGAAGTTATTTCAACTTTTATGTAGACAGTTAAGTTTTTAACAAGTGAGGACAGATTTGTGAAGTGACGACAACAGTCTACTATGATGGAGATATATAAGTTCTATCCTTCCGCATGTAGTGTTATTTTATAGTATCCATAATAGACATGGTAAATGGACCAAATCGGGCAACCGTTATATGTATAACTACACTATCATGATATCACAGAGTAGGCCTACATTGTATTGCGATAAGACTGTTGGAGTGGTATCTGATACAATACGCTAATCATGACATTTTTACCAAACTTATTCCAACTAAAAACCACCTCAGTTCAAAGACCAGTAAACTATACTATCTCGACACTTCCTTTGCCATGGTCGACATTGGTCACAATTCTACATTTACATGTCTACTAGACGATCTTACTTATTCTTTACTTTAAGGTTCTAAAGAGTTAAAAACACATTAATTCACATACTGCGTTTTTGTGAAATAAACACTTGTCTTGAAAATTTTGGACGATATATGAGAAAGAACTTAAATCAACAAAATATTCCATAATTATGAGCATGAGTGTATATTGGTATATGCTCGACTCATCTGGATCTTGGGGCATTTGGACTTTTCTCAGTCATGTCACTGCCCTGTAGAGAGACTAATCTACGTCTTGTCTGGCTACAAATTAACTCTTAACCTACCATGGAAATTATACAGCTCCGTGGATGTTGCAGGCTATGTATCGTGTGGTGTATATTTTGTGACTTTGGCACGTTGAGAGTTAAAAGAATTGTACCTGTATAGACCACCGGTCTGTAAAGGACAATCGTTTCCA
>JZLH01S0195984.1:29298-43474 GCA_001188425.1 Eucidaris tribuloides | reverse complement strand
AAAACAAAACATATGCATGTGGAGATATTAATATCTTTAGTGTATGAAGACGAAGACTGAATTAAATGAAGAAATAAAGTCACTTGATACGTCATAGCACAGAGTCTCCAAATACCAAAGAAGTTCTTTGTGAATTTGTCCAAATAACGGATCCCATCCCCAGGCATCGATCCTGGGTGGAGTCGCTTGACATAAACCGAACATAAAAATACTACTAAACATACATTTACTGTACACAATTTTCAGTCTCGCGCGCAAAATTTTATATTACAGTTTTGCGCGGTCTGAAGTGTGCATTTTTTTATACTTTTGCTCCATGCGAAAAATGAATCGACCCTTCTGCCCCCCCCCCCTTCCCGAACTTGTAATGCACGATATGTTAGGAAAATATCTGTAACCTAAATTAAGTATCGATTCAGTTTGGTAACATTCAGTTTTAAAGTCACAAATTCTATTAGAGAACAATTCTGCTTTTTACGGTACGAAACAAAATCGGGTTTTAGCACTCAAACAACAAAAGGTCCATCTCAAATTCAATGTAGCTTTCTGATGACTGTGTGTGTTGCACATAAGAATGAAGATAAATTATATACTTTTGCACTAAAAGCCCTTTTATTTTTTATGTTTTTTATATCAAACACGTAAAAACAGTCATTCGGATACTTTTTTTACAAGTTATATATTTCAGTTTTTGATGTCTTTTGTTTAAGGATAGCACGCAAATATTTCTTGTTAATAATTCATTTCTGCAAACTTGTATTTCTACCAGTTAGGTATTGTATTTTATTTACACTTAATTTTGCATAGATTCCGTGGAATAGTATTATGTGTCCTAACTGTGTCACACAAAATGTTGCTAAATATGTGTAATGATAGTCATTGTTTTTCTTTTCTTCTTCTTTTTATTTTGATACAGATTTATCCTTTGTATAACACACGTGTTTCGTCGCCAGCTGTTCGTATAATGTGAGACTGTCGAAAATCAGGACCTACATGTAACTGCAAAGCCGAATGTTGCTCTCAGTAAGACCGCCAAATAATATTGGACATTTTTAGTCGCTATCAACATTTTGAGATGACTTTCACAAGAAGCGTGTGGTAATTAAGTCATGACAACTAAATGCATTGTCTGTTAGTTTATAATCAAATGGACATTAATGGTTTTAAATAATGTGAAAAATATTGATTTAGGTTTGTATCATCTACGTGTCTCGCCGCAAACTCCAGGAAATGCAAAGAATATGAAACTATCGACAACATTCTTTTTACGAAAACATAAAAAGCAAAGTAACCTACATGGGAATTCGTTATTAGATGGAAAGTAAAAGCTTTGCGAAAATCTTCGACGATGAGAAACTGAATCCCAGCAAGTGTTCAGATCATGAAAAGGTTTCTTCTGTGGAAAAGAGAGCATGATAAACCGCTGATCTTCGAAACTCAAGCGGTGAAACGGCACTGTGAGGTCAAAGTTCACGAGGAGAGGGCATAGGTCACGAGACGTTCATGTCGATAGCGCTTCATCTGCATACGAGACAATGACTGGACACACTAGATAATGGTATATAATGAATAAGATCCAATCGTTTTCTTGTATATTGTACTCCTGCATAAAGTTTTGCTTAAGTATTCTGAAGAAAGCATCGGAGATGTATCTCGTTATTTGATTTTAGTATTTACTTGCTCCTGAATTAATAGAAACCACTGGTCATGTATAGTCTCTAAAAACAATATTTAGTAGCCAGAAGGGCAAAATAATTTTTATTGTTTATTTTGGGAGGCTGGGTAACAGATACAATAATCTTAAATCTGTAGAGTGCGTATTGTTTATTAAGACGTTGTTTCTTTCATTGGCGATGCAATATCGATAGAGTGGAATGAATATAAAAATCATGCTCATACATAATATATCCTTACTTTAAGTGTGTAACACTTTGTCAAAGATTAATTCAGCAAAGTCGACTTCCATACATAGTGATTTGAGGTATTTTTTCATATTTTTGTTAGTTTTCCAAAAGAGATTATATACTTCATGAGACAATAAAAATCATCCACGGGACGATTTAAATGTAGGAGAACTCGTTTACAAGCCCCCAAAATCTCCTTGAAATGTTTTATCTTTAACGCCTGGCATTAATAAGAAAAAAGTAACTTCTATATTTTGTACATTCTTTGTTTTGTTAAATCGTCTCGCACACACCATGAGAAGAAACTTATTTGTATTTTTTTTAGCGCAGAATCAAATTATTGCTTTACAAACAATACTTTCATATTTTGCCGTTTTAAGGATGTTACGGTGTTGTGCGAATGTATGGTATTTACCTTCAATCATAATTTCTTACGATGTAAGTTTGCGCTTTTAAATTGAGCCACTTCTAAAATATATAAAATTTGATTTCGTGAAGTTGATGTATTTTCAGTTTATATACGCCCACCAATGAGATTTCTGATCAGCTCAATTATTGAAATGTAGTTATTCTAAAGAAAGGTTAAGTACATATTTATTAACCAGAGACTGTGTATATTGTTGGTGATACTTTTTATGTCATTAATTGTGCTTCAAAACGTGATGTATGATAGAAACTGTAATATGGACGTACACTCACTAATGTTGTCGACTTGCCTTGAACTGTAGTCTATGATTGTCTTGATTTGCATTGGTTAATTTAATTAACCGGATGGTAAAAACTATGGAAGTTAGCTTTTCATTGAAACACGGAATCAGAATACGAAGACGAAGTCATAGATTCTATTTTACTTCTTTGAAATATTATATTTTGCATAAATATCTTTCTAAATATCCGGCAAAGTATTCAGTCCAATTGATCAGATAATATTTAGTATCCTTATAGTTGTATTACTACAAAGTTAATACAGTGTGCATTTTCCCGTCGACTTAGAAGGCTTCGATTTTAAAACAGTCCGTTAAATTTAATGTGTGTGAATGTTAACCTCGAGATCTACCTAACTTACAGTGCTCCCTTAAATAGCAGTTCAACTATTGCACAGTGAACTGTATGGACAACCTTGTTTAAATAATGCTTTAAAATATAAATTAAATAGTTAAGAATCCTTAAAATAAAAACATGAAGGCGAAGACCACACATTTTTTTTTTTACAATTTTCACCTTTTATTCGGATTATGTTAGTTTGTTTTGGGACATATTGCCAGCATTGCATCTATATCACCCAAAAATGTTTTACCCCGATAAAATTTTTTCAAGTTGTTGTCAATGCCATGTGGGACTGATACAGGTAACACGATTGTGGAACAGTGTATAATGTCGAGAAAAGCGATTTTCAATTATGGTTAAGACTAATCAGATTAATAAACGAGTTGTAATATGATTATATTGATGTATAAGTGTCAAAATTAAAATAAAAATGGTAATTTTTAGGTAGAAAAGAGTGTATTTAGAGTGAAAATATCGATTTCTACTTATTTTGGGGTGTCATCAGAGTTCACTCAGTTTGTCACTGAAGTCACCCTTAAAAAGTAAAATTTATACATTTTCGCTCTTAAGTTCACTTGAATTTTCGTCTACTCTTTCGACAGACTTTATTCATAGTTTAGGTTCTATAAGACCAATGCAAAAGTACTATAATTGCAAGGAACCCAATAGTTCACTGCATTCATGAATCGGTAGTAACCAAAAAGAAAAACGAAATGACGATTTAACCGTTGTCATGTTATCACCGATATTATTAACTGGTAAATGAAAACCCCAGTGGGGTGTGATTGAAATAACAACGAAAATAAAATTATATTAAAGCTGATCGGCAGAATTTAGTAAACGTAATCAGAACCAACTTCATGTATGTATACCATTTTGTTGCAATTTCAGTTTTTACGCACAAGATATAGATATTACAACAAGTAACATCAGTTTACTCAGTGATAGTTATAGAAAGTTTGTCACACTGCTAATATTTGAAGTGACATTATGATGCAAACTACAGATGCATCAAGACTAACTCATACATTAAAAGTACACCAAAATAGGTACTAATCGTGCGTTAAGATATTGTCTATTACTCTTTGAGGCAAGATAACGTGTGAAACGTGAGGAAAATCTGTATCGCAAAAGTGATTAAAATAAATTTCTTTTTCCATCGTCTGTCATTCTGACAAGAACGAAAAAGAGTTTATTTCAATCATTTCTGATCATTTTATTTCGTGTGCGAATGTCATATATCTATATATATATGTTTGTAAATATTGATATACCACCACGAACTTTGAAACAATGATTTAATCGTTTCGAAAAAATAAAGAAGTGAATCTCTGTGATATGCCCTTGTGTTATAATGTAATAATTATTAGAGTGTGAATTATCAATATTTCCGTGTGTTTCAGTTTGTTGATATACATGCACTTATATTACACCATTGGCATAATTTATACCGCATAAACACAGTGCAATGAGAAACATTTTACAATTGAAGGAAGGGACGAGAAAGTACGAATATGATATACATCATTTGTAATACTTTGGGGGGGGGTTGTGTGTATTTGTGTGTTGTGTTGTATTGTGTTGTGTTGTGTTGTGTTGTGTTGTGTTGTGTTGTGTTGTGTTGTGTTGTGTTGTGTGTTTATTTGTGTGTGTGGTGTGTGTGTGTGTGTGTGTGTGTTGATATGTTTGTGTGTTGTGTTGTGTTGTGTTGTGTTGTGTGTGTGCGGATCTGTGTCAGTGTGTGTATGCCTGTCTTTCTGTCTGTGTGTTGTGCGTGCGCGCGCGCGTGTGTGTATGTGTGTATATATAATTATGTGTAATGTGTGTTATGCAAAATGCGTTTACAAAGTATGACAGCTTAGTGGGGGTTTTTCTCACTTGTATACAAACATACTTCTACAAACAAGCATACAGTCACATACACTTACAAACAAACTCACATACAAACACACATACAGTCACATATTTATATACCTATATTTCATGCATGCAATCATGTCCTGGGGATCTATAGAAATGAGAAGTAGGTATAAATTATAGAAATCATATAATCTTTTATTTACTCACGTATACACAAAATTCATACAGAGAGGACAATAAAAGAGGCAGAAAGACTGATTGATTGATAGTTTGATCGACAGTTTGATTGATAAAATGCTAGATGGTTATCTGTGATAAATGTGATATGGTATATGATATTTTGATAAAATGATTTATGATACAGTATAATGTGATATATGATATATGATATGATATGAGATATGATATGATATGATATGATATGATATGATATGATATGATATGATATGATATGATATGATATATGATATGATATGATATGATATGATATGATATGATATGATATGATATGATATGATATGATATGATATGATATGATATGATATGATATATGAAAAGGAATTAAACGTTTTCTCGTCAAAAATAGCCTCTGAAAAGTTTTGGCAATCCATAATGATAATTAGACATGAACGATGTGTCAAGACAATGTGTTGATATAGCACCCCTCGGGCGGACCGGATGTATATCGGGGTCTCATTTTTTTTTGGCCGGTGATCATGGTCTCTGCCTTTTTAATTCCAGCCTTGACAACGATCTCGATTTTGACAGCTCCACGCTGGGCCGACAAATTGATTCCCACCCCCTAAATGCTCCGACCATCACCCAACTAGTCCGCCAGCCCCGGGGCGCCGTTCCCAGTCGAAGCTGCCCCGCGACAAAATTCGAGCGGGGAAAAATTGCTTATGATATGGCGACATTTTTATAACATGTCTGCATGTTTGTGTGTTTAAAACTGTTGTCTTTCCGGACGTATGGTTGACTAAAATTTTTGATTTGACCTTTACGCTGTGTATAACCTTGTCGTTCACGCTTTAATTACTCGGCTGACATTGGCATTACTAGCTTGATATTGATATTGGATATATTTAGTGTTTACGTGTGGATTTTTGGCGCGAGTAGCTGACCATAACGTTGATATTGCTAGTGTTTTGGGCAAATTGGAAGTGAGTGATTGTGGTTTTTGCCTTGTCAACGGTGTTTGTGTTTGTTGGATGATAGTATTTATATGTTAACAAATTTGAAACACATTCTTTATCAAAAAGTTGTACCAGTGGGTATATCTCATCGGTGATTATCGAGATGATTGTTGGTCAAGATACAAGGATACTAGTATTGTAATGATACTAATCTTATGCGGAATACAATGCCAAAAAACATGTAGAGTGTACACTATCACAACATCATTTATATTTGATTGATATATCAAATGTATCGCATGATTAAACTTGGCAACCCATTGATAAATTTGATTCGGAGTATGATTAACTGCAGCTCTTAAAGTTCATCTTATTTCCGATCTGAATCCTAACATTAAATTACATACTTTTATTAAATATAATTTTGGCTAATCTAACCGATCATTAACTACAATAAAATGTCAATGTTTCGTCAAATTTAGGGTACAGACAACAGAGTTTAGGAACTTACCCTATAGCTCGCTAAGTACCATTATAATTGTCAAACACTATAACCAATCAGCTGGAGAAACGACTGTTTCTATATTTGTATACATTACCCAGTATAATGTATATCCGGTGATTCATTTAAAATGAGGTGTGGTTCTCTATATTAAGAATTATTCTTTAACTTTAGATATATTTTGAGAAAGCATGGAATAAAGATATGTTACTGAAGCTTTACGACATGCATCCATCAGTTTGATACACATGTATAAAGAATACTCAAATCAAATACATCAACAGTTCCTCCACAACTGAAAGTATTTAGAGAAAGCTTTGACAATATAACATAAAATTATAGATCTGCAGTTGCGATCTAAAATACAGAGAGAATATTACATTCATTCCATTTTCTTTTATAATTCGGAAACACACACACACACACACACACACACACACACACACACACACACACACACACACACACACACACACACACACACACACACACACATAAAACGCACACGGGCATTCACTAACACAATCACACACGCTAGGTCTTTAAAATAAAACTTGTCAGGTTTGAAAACTGTACATCAGACAATACTAAAATTGAATATGAGATAGACATGTAAATGAATACTGAACAGTTTTGTTGGAGGCGCTTTGAATAAGACATTATAAATAAGTTTTATAAAATTGATGCATATTTTTTAAGTTAGGCTTCAGATTTTGTTCAGTGCCCAACCCTGTGTACAAAATTAAAACTCTGTTCTGTAATCAGTTGGTGTGTGCGTGAGAGTGTGTGCATAATCCCTACAAAAAAACAATAAATAATGGCTGTGGATATTAGACATTGTAAGCTCTGGTATGCAAGCTTTTCATCTAGGTCCAGTGTAGATGAATGCTTTATTATTATTCATTGTGAATTACCCTGGTCACGGCTAGTCTCCATTAGTGGTGCAAGGCAAAATGCAAGCCCATGTTTTAATGTTTAGTCTCATACTAGATTTTGCCAATGTGATTTTTTAAACAAAGGGGTTGAATAAAGACTAATAGTGGTTAGGGTAATTCTTTATGAATATTAATAAGTAAATTATCTTCCCTGGAACAAGAAGAGAAGCTTGCATACCAGAGCTTACAATGTGTAATATTCAAAGCCATTTTCTTTTTTTGTGTGAGGTCTAGGTACACACTCTCACACCCACCAATTGACTCATATACAGATTTCTATTTTTGTACAGAGGGTTGGACATTGACAAAATCTGAACCCTAACTTAAAAAATAAGCATGGTGTTCATTACACTGATTTGTGATATCTTTTTCAAACCACCTCCAACAAATCTGTACACTCTTAAGCTATAACTCATATTCAGTTTCAGTATTATCTGATGTATATTATTTTAGTTATTCAAAATCAAACTTGATAAGTTTTATTCTAAACAATTAGCATGTATATATTCGATAACTAATTTTACAAAGTTTATAATACTTCTTGTTCTTAAAGCCCAACTTTAGTTTTGGGGATTTTTTTTATTTGAAAGCTTTATGCCCAAAGGTCATATCACACGAATAGCAGATTCTGAATGTCTTTCGTTTTTGTTTTTGTTTTTTAATTAAAGAAAAATCTCGGGGGGCGGGGGAACGATGATTCCGACTATATTTTACAATTATAGTAATCCAAGGTTAATAAGGGTGTTCAAGGTTATCTGAGTAATACCTCATCAGAAGAGGCAGGACTCTGTTCATAAAGCTTTCAAATAAAAAAAAATCCCCAAAACTAAACTTGGGCTTTAATAATTTGTTGAAAGGTATATTTAAAGCAAATTAGTTCGAGGTATAAAAACAAATATCAAGAGACTCCTGTTCGCAGGTTTATAAAGTCATCTATTAAATACAGGCCTCCTTCATCCGAGTGGACAAATCATTTTATTGGTTCGGATCGAAAGATTAGAACAACACTGCTTCGACCGTTTATTCTGGACAGCGCCTCATACGTCGATAAGGCGCTTCACTTCAGTGACTAGGATGAAGATATGTAAGAAACGAATATTGACCTACCACTCAATTTGCCTCTAATTGGTGGCAGTATTCAATTACACGAAGTACACCTAACCTTAAAGAGGAGTGAACGAAACATAGACATTTCATTCTCGCTTCTGACATGAATATACTCAAAACTAATCGCAAACTATGTCCACATCTAATCCTGTTCGCAACGATCACTAAAATCTGCATATCACCATTGAAACAAGCCAATCGTTAATGACATATAGTTGCTTGGATTGCATCACGATTGGTTGAATGCGATACAATCTACAAAGACAATACATCAAACTGTTACTGTATGGGACAATGTGATTAACGTTGACAAGGGCATGGCAGCCAACCATCGCACGATCATCCGCGGATGTCCCCTGACGGCATACCGAACCGGCCGGGCCAGAGATCAGTACCAGGTGCCCCACGAAATGCCAGCTGCTCCGTCAGTTTTTATTTTTCCCTTCGAAAGAACCGTCATAAATTGGTCTTACTGAATTGATACTGTCAGGAAGATGTAAATGAAAAAAGAAACATAATGTAGCTGGATGGATGTAAAAAAAAACACGAATATTATATTGTAGTAAGACGCCCGTGATCCAAACATCGTTCATATGAGCTTTGAAACTGGCGCCAAGTTTTAAACACTTAAACGCAGAGGATTCGGAATTAACGAATTGCTGAACTTTGTGTATGTTTTTAATCTTTTTGACATGTAGTTTTTAAACCTACACATCAAATTTCCGGATTAATCTTGTAGTTTTATGCGTCTCATGTCAATGTCCACATGTTTTATTCTCATATTCTTCATTTGAGAAATTCAGAAAAGTGTGTATTTTCAGTTTATTTCTAAACTTCTAAATCTGAATCCTCGATCAATGTCGTGGTTTAGATCTTTTCGTCTACTTCGAGATTATCAAAACACTTTCCTCACACCAGAAAATAATTACATTTATTTCAAAAAAGGTAGAAACTTCACTTTCAAATGTCTCGCACCGGTTTATAAACAAATATCACCTGGGGCTGATATGTTTCGTTGCAAAGTTGTTACTCGAAATGGTATTTAGTTAGTTAGTTAGTTAGTTAGTTAGTTAGTTAGTTAGTTAGTTAGTTAGTTAGTTAGTTAGTTAGAGTTGATGTTAGTTAGATGTTTATTCATGAATTAAGCCATTCAATCACTCATCTATTTATCTATTCTTTATTTCATTATTTATTGGCAGGGTTGGGAAAAATCACGATTTTTTTTTTAAAAGGGGTGATTTAAATCACGATTTAAATCGTGATTTAAATCAATAAATCGATTTATTTGATTTAAATCACTGATTTTTTTTTAAATCATGATTTAAATCACCACTGATTTAAATTGCCAACCCTGTTTATTGGTCATTAGTTATTCGAAATAAAATGTACACAACGTGTAAAGGTGTAAAATACATGTCGGGGGATAGACTGTCTGCATAGAAAGTATAGACAGACAGTTTGTATAAGCTTATTGTATTGAAGATTGATTTTCTTCAAAAAGCCATATCATACATCATCTGAAATTCGGATACCTTTGCTAGCATTGTGTAACTGAACTTCTTTCCCCGTATTTGTGGCTTTCGAGTCACGATATTGGTAAATGCGTGGAAATATATTCATCATTACCGTCGTTACTTCACGTGGGAGGTCCGAAATATGAAATGGCCACGGTAACTCTGCCTCCCGGTTCGCGTGCCAGATCAAATCTCTAAACTCCAAAAATGTTGGAGGGGCCGAAAATGCATCGATGTCTTCTCTTAATGTCTTCAAGATTCCATGCACTTATCTCCCGATTTCTAAGGGAAACTTTATTCTATTTTAGGGTTGTGTAGCGGTTGTCTCTGTATCACATAACTCAAAACTAATTGAAATATTCAGAGTTAATTTTTGGTAGTCGCTACAGAAGTGGCTACGGTGTATATTTTTGTGGAAAAAAAAACAAGAAACAAGATGACGTTTTCAGATGTCCCACTTTCGCATTTCTTTACAAATATGTTATTTTATTGCAATTGTTGGTGAATAAGTTTATTAGAACCATAGAGTGCAGTAATTACTCCTCTCTCGCCTTGAAACACGAGTAACACATACCCTGGATACAAAATATTTTCATTAGTTCTCGAAACACCAGTGGACGTATTCAATAATTTTATGAAAATTAAAACTGTTGCTGAAGAAATATTTGTATCATGCTGTAGGTATACAGATCGGTATCGTTATTCTAAAAACCATAATTACCATTAAACCTGAAACACAATAAGAAAATCTGATGTGAAAGATTGAAAGGTTAAACATGATTCGTTAAAGCAGACCTACCACAATTTTTGACTGAAGTATTAGAGTTAAAAGCAAAGGTTTGTCTCTGTGTACCAAACAGTAGTCAGAGTTTATGAATTTGTCAATCTTACATATCGAACAAGTATTTTTAGTAACAAGCTATTAATGCTTCATTGTTGACATCTTATGCTCGAATTTAAAGAATAATGCATTTTTTACATTGCTAAATAGTACACATACCGAAGATAGAATGGGGGTAACAACGATGCTAATTATCAGCATATTCCATTCTAGACCGAATGGTACAGGAAAAGCGCGACTTATTCCGACAGATCGGCAATATTATCTGAGCAACATCACTACTGTTTAACATGATATTAAATAAATACATGTTTGCATATGAAAGAATGTGAAATAGCAGAAAACTATTCACAAATGAAAACATCCTTCCAAGCAGGTGGCATTCAGTATCCAGGGTTTTGCTCCGACGATTTGGTTAATCAGTTTATGGAAAAACATAACACCGCGGTATCCGTACCCAAAGTGATGGGTTTCACCTGTGTTGCGCTAAACTTGTCGAAGTTGATCCTGACCGGTATGATTCTAAAACAGTTGGACATGGTCACGCTTGCACTTCCGAGGGCCTTGATGATTTTGGAAGAACGCCTCTATGGTAACGTACCTGTTGATGATAATTATGAATGCATGGCGGTTGTGACGATGGTGATGCTGATGTTGTTGGTGGTAGTGATGGTGATAATGATAATGATGATGATGATGATGATGATGATGATGATGATGATGATGATGAAAATAATGATAACAATAATTACGATGGGGAGGAGGAGGAGGTGAAATTGCAGATTATGACGAAAAAGAAAAAGAAACACAAAAGAAGAAGACGAAGAAGGTTATGATGATTATGATGATGATTATGATGATGGTGATGGTGATGGTGGTAGTGATGTCGGTGGTCATGATGATTACGATGATGATGGTGATGATTATGATGATTATGATGATGATGATGATGATGATGGTGACGATGATTATGGTTGTGGTGACGATAATAATGAAAATGATGGCGAAAAGGAGGTGAAGGGGTGGACAGGAAGGAGGAGGTAGATGGGTGGAGGAAAAGGATAGTGCAGGAAGCCGTGGTAGTTGTGGTGGTAGTAGGAGTTATGGGTAGTAATCATACATGTACTAGTAATATTGATTATGGTAACGAAGATGGAGATCACGACGATACCGATGAGATGATTTTGATGTTGCTGGTGACGATTAATGACGCTGTTTCAGATTTTGAAAGTGAGATGGTGATGAAGATCATGATGATGACGATGATGATGATAATGACGACGACGACGACTTTGGTGGCGGTGTTTGTGAAGGTAGTGATGATTATAAATATTATTAGCACCTTAACTGCCTTTCTTGCTGTTACACTCCTGCTCATAATTATGGAATATTTTGTTGATACCTAAGATCTGTCTCCGATATCGTCCAAAATTTTCAAGATAAGTGTTTATTTCACAAAAACGCAGTATGTGAAGCAATTTTTTGATATCATGTGATGATTAAAGTAAAAACTGGAAAACATTTGAGCGCAATAACAATTATATTTTTTTTTTAAAATCCACCAAAAAATCATGAAAAAAGTATGAAATTAAAAAAAACAACACGAAAAACTGATAAATTTTGATCTAATGTCAATTATCATTAAATTAACATCAGAATAGTCTATTACAAGTCTAATAACGCGCGTAACCACCACGTGGCTCAACAAAAACTCTGAATACCGCCATTTTTAAACACAGGTTTTAGCGTCGAGTCGGACGCTACAAAAGCATTCCTGAAATACTAAGATTATAATTGTTTCACCAGTGGTGAGCAAATATTAATCCCAGATATACCGTTCACGCAAAATTGGCAACTTCTAAAATGTCTCTAAAATATTCCATAATTATGAGCATGAGTGTATTATAATAACAGCCAATGATGTGCATTCATGAAGGACAAATATTGAATTTTAACATTTTTTTTGTAAATGAGGCATCAACAATATTAAACGGTTTCTTTAAACCGAAATCTACAAAGACAGTGATGAACCAAACGTTACAGTTTTCAGGACATGCGAAGCAATATGCTCAGACCCTTCCCTTCATCTTGAGCCAACACTTCAGCCCATCTCGAGGTTCAAGTATACTACCTCCAGGCGGGAATATATTATTTAGCCTACTCGTCACGATGTAAATTAGCTCGGTTAGAGCATGTCCGCGATATTTCTCACCCAAGGCTCTGCGAACGCTCCTACCCGTAATTACAAATCATGACAGAATGGGAAGTGTTTTTATTATTTACACGTTAGTGTCGCATATTACTCGTCTCGTCATACTTTTAACTAATTGTTTATTTTGTTTTCCCCCTACTTCACTTGTCTTTGAAATATGACATGCCGCTGGAAGAAATATACTCTTGGTGTTTTCAAATATATCGTGTGCGACGGCGCGACAAGCGACGAACGCCGCTAACAGTCCGCTTTAATTACAAGTAATAACACGCGAACAAAGCAGGCTCTCCAATATACCCGGGCTGCCGTAGTCGATTAGCGCACGTCAAACCGTTCGCCGAAAATAACATGTCAACTTCTGTACTTTTCCGATCTCGACCAAACGGTGGGATCAATTTTGTTATGTTGTTGCAGCTTACTGGGTGTGAAAAGAACAATGTCTTGAAACAGTCCGACTGCTCTTTGCGTTTGCGACAACAGTCATGATTCAAGAACAGTATTTTTTTTAACACGGACTCCCCAAGAACCCAAAGAACTCGCGAGTTACTTCAGAATCAATTATTTACTGTCATTGGAGTATATTTGTCAGTGAATGTGAGAACGCGCAGCCGCGCATACTTTGCCTCACAAAAAGCTAGCGCTCAAGATATTTGTCTGATCGTTGTCTGTAGGCGGTTTGATCCCTCAAAGATATAATACTGATAATGATATACGTCATCAATAAGTTGAAGTAAAATTGCATTTTTTTTTCAAGTAAGATGATCAGTATATGAAATCAATAGTACCAGTGGGATCATTTCATTTCAATTATTCACAGACTTATCCGTTTTTATGCAAAATTAAGAGAAATAAACGAGGACCATGAGCGTTTTGCACTGAATTGGATTTAATCTTCACCTATATTTTCTCAGACAAAAATTCCACGGGAAATTTGGATTTGTATAGAAAATGTACTTTAGGGAAAATGGGCTACATAAATAGAATGTTAACTATCTTTTTTTGAAATTAGTGAAGAAAAATAATCAATTTGTAAGGTCTAAGAAATAAAACCATCGTTAGAAATGGAGGTAGTATGTATTTTTTTCAAAGAAAATGGTTAATATATTGAATACATGGTT
>JZLH01S0195984.1:0-20654 GCA_001188425.1 Eucidaris tribuloides | reverse complement strand
GATAATAATAATAATAATAATAATAATAGATAATAATAGCTAATAATAATAATAATAATAATAATAATAATAATAATAATAATAATAATAATAATAATAATAATGATAATAAACTGACACTTATATATCGCATAATCAATATAAAACTGCTCTATGCGCTTTACATATAGCTCTCCAGGTAATAAAATTACTTTACAAATTCCTTGAAATGAGAACAGATATGTCTTGAGCTTCTGCTTAAATGAGTGAATTGATCTACAACAGCGAACATGTGCTGGCAAACAATTCCATAATTTTTGGGCCACAGAAATCAAAACTTTCTCTCCCCCTCCCCCCGGAACTAATTCTAGGAACATGTAAAATTGTGGTGTTTTCACTAGAGCGAAGTCTGTAACTTGACCTGTGTTGTGGTGATAATAGATTCATTAGGTATTGTGGTGCAAATCTATGTGTTCCCATAAAGTGGTAACACTAGTCTGGAATCTCCAACCTTCTAAGCTGGCTCCGACTGACTGTAACTTGCCGTAATATATCTCAACCAGACGTGCCACCGTACAGGCCCAATTAATTTTCTAAATCACTCGGATAGGGCTTGTAATGCCTTAGCCCTGATGAGAAGTTTATTGTCATGACCAGGTTCGTGTATTTGCCGTCACGCCCAGTTGGGACACTGTGCGTCGCCGGCGTTGTGGTTACTATGTCATTTCGCCTCCGAAATTTCATGTTGTAATCGCTCACTCGATCGATTAATATCTTATAGATCATGTCACAAGGGATTAAATTCACAGGATTCACCATTAGAATATAACTTGTGATTGGTTGCAGTAAAACACATCAAGTATTCAAGTATAGAACTTAAAATGTTTGGTATTTGATTGAATTTACTGTTAAGGTAAATGACGGTATTTTTGAAAGAAAATTATGATTGAATTTGCGATTAGCATCGATTGCTCATAAGCATAACAGTGTAATTGCATCTGCAATGATTTACGGTAACTTAATTCTTAACTTATTTAATGATTTTCTTACAGACAATTAGTAGTAATGTAAAATTAGTATATTCCATCGTATCGGTGGAAACGTGCTTTTGTAAACACCGAACATGTGAGAGTTGCAATCACTCTGCGAATCAGAATGCAGCATTTGTAATGTCGGATACATCAAAATTCTAGCTCATTGTAGGATCTTCTGTTAGTGGAGTTACCAGACTGGATAGAAGGCAGTGTAGAATGAAGTAGGGGATTTAGAGAGAAAATGAAAGAAAACAGACTCAGATGGTATGGTCATGTAAAGAGGAATCAGGAAAACGACATCATTCGATGGGCATTGGAACACAGGGAATAAAGGACGAGAAGGAAAGGAAGACGACCGAAGAAGACAGGAACGGATTGCGTTCGGGAGGACGGTGTTGAAGTGGACTTGGGGTTAGTGAATGACATAAATAAATGGAGGGCAGAAACAAGAAGACCCAACCCTAAATGGGGGGATTCATGGGTTGATGACGATGATGATGATAATGACAATGATAATGATGATGATTACGACGACGACGACGGTGATGATGATGATACTGTTGACGAATAACTGATGATAGTGTCAAATATTCTTATTAATAAGTTGAAGATCCATTTCCAAAAGTCTTGTCTTCCCCAAATGTTTGTTTGACGAGTATGTCTTTTTTTCTTTGATAGAGAACATTAAATCGATGTTGGTTAGATGGTGAAATGGACAAGTAGTTTGTAGTAGATTAGATTAGATTTAGATAGATATAGAGATAGACAGATAGATAGATAGATAATAGATAGATAGATAGATAGATAGATAGATAGATAGATAGATAGATAGATAGATAGATAGAAAGGTAGATAAGTATGTATGTAGGAGGATAGATAGGCAGATGAAAATGGTACAGTTAACACAAATAATTAAATTATATGACTTAAGTGCAACGCCAACATAAATCGTAATCTTTTGTCATGTTATTCTAAGTACTGGTACAACGTTGTGATATTATTTTATTGTAGACCAATGGCTATGTGTGATGATTTGACCATTATTTCCAAATACATCTCTCAGCACTTTCTAAAAGTTTACACTTTATACAAATGCTACTCCGGAAAGATACATCTTCAATGAAACTTATACGAAACAAACAACAAAGAATAAAGACAGTAAAATTATATAGCCAATGCCGTGAGCCTATATTATGAATCGGTTGTTACGTCAACTGTACAGATGTTCACGTGACCCGGCTCTCAACACAGTAATCCATTTCAGACACTCTCAATAACAAACTGCAACAGTCGTCTGTGAGAATCTCAGTGGATGTGATTGATAAGTTATCTAAATATTATCTCAGAGCGATTGCCGCCATGTCTACCACTCGAATGGTTTCGCTGTGCACCATATCAGTAACGCAGCTAGCTCTAGATTTAGGATAACAAAAAAAGTTGTCAAAGAAACGGATAAAATGAAACAAAATTTTGGGTACATCTGCATGATTAAATACACTCTAGAAATAGCTTAATGGTTATTCACTGAGACCTCCCATTTTGTTCTTTCAAAAGAGAGACTTCTTTGACCGTGTTAATGATTAGATCTAAATCTTACGCGCAAAGCAGTTTTAACATTGCTTATTTAAAATGCTTGCAATCTAATAACTCAAGGCTTGATTAATACAAATATGGTATCGAAAGAAAGAGTAATAGATTATCTTTGCGATGATATTGCAATAAACATAATTATGTGTATCAGATTATACATTTATGGTGGAAGTTTGGTTCCGCTTTTTTTCTTCCTAAAAACACTCTATATACCAGTAACGCGGCCAGCTCTAGATGTAGGATAACGAAAAAAGGTTGTCAAAGAAAGGAAAAAACAACAATTAAAATGAGATTTTGAGTATATTCACATACCTTCTACAATTAAGATTCAATAAAAACGAAATACATCCAGAAACCGTGTTTGTATATTGCTCGAGTACTGTAGTTTCTTGTTACTGTTTTAGCAGCATTAGCTTCATATTATTATAAGAACTTAATCAATCATTTTCAAGAAAATAATACATTTCATAAATGTATTCGTTGTGTGACTCCGACTGACTCGTGCATTCATGCTATTTTACTTCTATATTGGATGTTAGGTATTATAAACGCAGTTTATTTGTAGTTGATGTTTCCAAATAAAGTGCAATGTAAAATGAAGGAATGAATTAATAGGATTGATAAATTATCTCAATTTTATAGCAGTGATCGCCGCCATGTCTGCAACACAGCTCACATTGTTCATTGAGACATGTCATGCATGTTCAAGCCGTATGCAGACCTACTTTACTATTCAAATTTGAAGAAAAAATTCAAAGAAACGATTTTCAAATTAGTGAGTTTACTTTGAGTATTTTGATCACAATTCACAGTACATGTATGTTGAATCAAACTGAGTGAGACAAAGTCTAAATGAAGAAGTTTGTCTATTGAATCGAATTTATGCATGGTTTGAGTTATGATCAATTTTTACAATTATGTTTTCAGCACAATCAGCTATATACACAGTAGGACAAAAATCGTTATTTTAAACACACTCATTATAAAAAATAACAACTTTCATTTATTTATTCCTTGTGAAACTAGTAAATGATGTAATTTTACGATATCTATTTCAATTTTAGTCGGTATTTACAAAATTTCACTTTGTATTCGAAGAGTGTAGAAAGTAATACGTTCTTTAGATAATGTGATTATTGTGGTTATTTGAATTTGAATCATGTTATTTTTATGAAGCAGATTGAAGTTTGAAGTCCAATTAGTGATTGTGAATGTTATGTGTATTGATAATTTCGTATCGTGATAAATATTCATAATATGACTTTGTAGAAAAAGAAATGAAATGACATGAATTGACATGAAATGAAATAAGAGCAAAGATAAATGAAAGAGATAATGTGTATGCAGACATAAATGATAAGTTATACAAACATTATTACACAGTGACAGTGACTATGTTTACAGGTCGAGTGTCTTCCCCGTACCTTGTTATATACGGTGTATCAATAACACAAAGAACTGACTCAGAAAAATGACAAAAAAGGGTTGTCAAAGAAAGAAATCATGAATCTAAAGTGCACGATCGCACCTTTTGGTTATACAACGCGAAAAAAAGTTTGATAATACATATTTTGTTTCTTATACATAGTGGAGGTCAACGCAGCGTGGGTACTCATTCATTTATTTTCTTATTCATCAATTCTATTTATGTAGGCATTTATAATTTATTTAGGTAGTCAGATTTATGTAAGCATGGTGGTCATTTCAGTAAGGTAACTGTTCTCCCAATGGGCTCCACATTCAATAAAAGATAAAAGAATGACAAGTACAGAATAAAATACATATTAATACAGTTTAAAAATGAAAATGGTATAAGAACAAAATTGAAATAGGCCCCTACGTGAAAATAAATGAGTTCAGAATATATGTAAACGATATCAGTGATAATTATATGACAAAATTTGCTCGAAGGCAATGTGCTTGTATGATAAATATTTACATTTTATTTAAATCAACAGAAGGAATTTGAGTTTTTGATAGAATGTGATGTTATTCCATATTACATAGCCATGATACCGAAATGATATTTTGAAATAGTCTGTGTTTTGTTTTCATATATACCGGGCAGGTTATGGCACGAGTTAATATAGGTGGCGTTCGAAAAATAATTAAATCTCCTAAGTAATTTGGAGCAGGTCCGTTGATAGTTTTAAACATACAAGCAAAATTGACAATGTACTCTATCAGCAACAGATTGTCATTTTAATCGTGTACGAAGAATTAAGTTTAGAGTATAATAATCTGCGTTTGTTTTGTGGTATTTGTACTTCGGATAACAAATATTGTGCACATTTGCCCCAAATAAACAAACCATAATCGATATATGGAAGTAACAAGCCGTTGTAAGCATTATGGGTAAATGATATTTAATTTCACAAATACATGTATAACCGAATGTTCTCGCAATTTTACTACAAATTATGTCAATATGTTTGTCATATCCGAGAAGATTGTCGAGAGTAATACCCAAGTACTTGTATTAACAAACTTGTTGCAAAATAAAATCTTCTAAACGAACATTAATTTTTCCGCGTATTTTCCTACAAGTTTGGAACAACATCACCCTTCTGTGCTTGTATTTGAATTTAGCTTTAAGTCATTATGTGTGTTTAATGAATATCAAATTGTTTGGATTTTCGATATCAATTTTAGATAAAATAGTTATAATTTAATATTATCATCATCGATTATAACTTTTATGCGCATACACATTTTTGTAAGCACTTGGGCTATTGCACATCCTGTCAAAACGGGACATGGAATTAACTGTCTGAGACCAACAGTCATCTTAATGGTATAATAGGTTCTTTTCCTATTTTCAGGTATAGGCCCTGGGAACAAGGTCAAGAACTAAACCTGGTTTGCAACTACTACAGACTCTGCTGCATTGTGTAATGCCTTAATATTACACATTAAAATATGTTGAAAATAATGCATACGCCTACCTCTGAACACGATAATCCAATAAATTACCTAATAAAGAAACGTATTTCAGGACTGACCAATCCCGGCATGAACCGTACTGGACCACGTACTGGATTGTTACACTTGCCAAGTTTTTCATATCATAATTCGATATGCTCAGGCGACACTGTTACTTACGCTTCAATGACCGCAAATTAGATCAAAATTACACAATTACTACTGACTAATGATGCAATTTGTCTAAAATACCAATTAAATCATTCGAATGCAGAGGAGCGATATATAGGGCGGGTAAGGAATATCACTGGGTGTCCAGGTTCCTATACTACTGACGTGTATGCTTAAAAACATTATGTATCAAGTTCGATCAAGAGGTGTAGAAACATACGAGAAACAGAGTGAAAATAAACAGAAATTAATATGACAACGGCTATAGTATAAATTTCCCTTCTATCCAAACATTGTAATACAAATAGATGCGAAGGGGTTCGATTAAGAACCATTCGTAGTCACAATAGCAGGATCATTTTCACATCATTTCTTCGCGTTTGAAACATTTCTGTCTTACAATGATTTCGTGACCAGATTTTACGATCCTTCAGTTTCCTAAGAATTCATCTTTCCATCTCTTCAAAATAGTACTGTGAGCGTGTTTGTGTGTGTATGTGTATGTGTGTGTGTGTGTGTGTGTGTGTTTGATATTACAGCTGTAATCATCTTTTACTTATAAAACATTGTAATACTAATAAAAGCGATTTTAATGAAATAATCCTCCTCCAGGGGAGTAAGATGCGATACATGAACCATTTTGTTGCAATAGTGGAATCATATTCGGTACTTAAAGATTGTGTCAGGGATGTGCAAGTCCATTACTTCCCTTCATTATCAATACCAAACGGTAGTTTAGTACTTACAAATGGTGTGTTGAAAGTTTGAGATCCTACGTCATGAATTGTTGTTTTATGAGAAAAACTAATAATGACATGTTACCAGAATGTTCTTCTTTTCGTGAGTTTCAATTTTGCTCATCTGCGATCGCGGTTATTGTGTAACGTCGCGAAGACCAGCACAGCGCACTGATGTGTCAAACGGCTAATCTCCGCACGACATTTAGCTAACGGCTGATCGGACAATTTTGGAAGGCACGTGCGCAGTTTGACGTCGCAGATTTTTTGAAAATGCTCCCGAGTAATTGAAAAAGTATGAAGTTTAACCGTCCAGATTTTCACCAAAACTCAATATATTACCCCAAGTCTCTATAAAAGATGTTTATTTATATTAATCTTTACATTGGATATGATTTCAGCTGATTTCATTCATTTAGATGTTTTTTGACGTGCAAATCAATGACACAATCTTTAAAGCGCGTTTGACGTAGACAGTGTTATTGATGACAATGTTCAACTCAAGGGCAGTATGGTAATAAATGTGAGCTTTGTCGATTTAGATTAAAAAGGTGCTATAAACACAAAATTTGGGGCCTATTATCATGACAAAATATGGAACATGCAAGTACTAAGAATTGTTTTCTTAGAGTGAACGTGATATTCGTTTATTACATTATTCGTTACGGTTACTTCACTGGGTCTCTATTTCTTTTGCTTTCCCTTCTACGTATATTTGTGGTAAATTAACTATTGTTAATGACAATAGAGAAAACATATACATTCCATTCGAAACTGTTATATATTAACAGGGCCTAAAATTAGTTTTTACCTTAATGAGTACTAATATTTACTTGCCATAATGTCTTTCCTTCTTAAAGATACAATAAGGTAGCAACCATAAGAAAGAGGTTTTCCGGGATTTTTCATTCCAGCTCAGAAAATCTCCACCATCACCAATGATCACACACTATAATAATATTGCATCGAGGTTCATGTCATTGCGGTTGTCATAATTATCAGCAGTCACGTGTCCCATAACGACCAATGATCTTTGAGCTGGAATGTCGGAGGGTTTCCCCCCATCGCGCGAGCGCAGAAAATCCAATTTGACCCCATACCCGTGAACTGTGGGTGCAGTATTTATGGTAATAGTACTCCAATCGAGACCCGTGCTGTGGATGTGTCACAACTTTTCACTCTTCATCCTAGAAGTCCTGCCCTGAAACCCTCGCTGCTTCTAGTCGCGAAATACTTGGGTTAGAGAAACTCGGTTTAGATGTAATTAATTTGATTCGTTAGTCGTTGACCAGTCAGTTGATAGCTTCGTTTCGCGCTAGATGAGGAGGAAGTCAAGAGTACGATTTTTTAATGTCTGTCAGACTACAGTAATGACCGATGTTTTACATGCGATAACAAGATCAGAAATCAACCCATTCAACGTTAACAAATAATTTAATTTGTATTCGTTCTAGATTGCTAACATTGTCGAAAGTCATCACGTGACAAAAACATAGTTAGGCTACAGATGACGTCACTGTCTCCCAAAATGTAACCGCATCTTTGTTATGCTGTAAGTTTCATGATAAATTTGCAAGCAGGCACGAAACTGGGAAAAAAGTTTGGTTGTTGGTGTTTTTGCTTGCAACAGTCATATAGTGTCCCGGATTGGCGTTGCGTGTTGTCACGACTTGGTCGTCCTATAGAAAAGAAGGACACATACAGTGGCGACCGAAAGTATCGTCACGTTCCGAACGCGTTCACTGAAACGCGTTCCATAAAACGACGTTCAAACGGCGAAACTCAGGCGTAGTAAATGCGTGCCTTGCGTTCATTGAAACGCAGTTCGTTTCTGGAATCGCGTTTGCACGCGTTCGGAACGTGACGATACTTTCGGTCGCCACTGTAACATTCATGCTGTAGTTTGTAGAACATCACGTTATTTCACAACAATGCACACAAATGAGAACTAGCTTGGAATCAGGGATGTAAGCTATGGCCTTTCTTCAGTGTCTTCCTTGTCACAGACGTTACACAGATAATTAACGCGTTCTTCTTTAACTGTTTTCAGTCGTCTGTATTACAATTTTCTTGAATTTTACAGAAGACACCCGAAATTTTTGTACTTCCTCACACAACCTTCTTGCTGATGTGCAGTATTACAATCCCAGCAACTAGTGTGATTTATATTTTGTCATCAACTGACTGTAAGTGTGCGACAAATAGTGCTGGGCGAACGAGTCTACGCACTTTCTTCCGAAGATAGCAGACAGCATACGTCGTGGCGCGCAGCCGAGCCTTCCCGCCGATGCTCGCCGCCCAGCGCTCCCATCCAATTTAACTCGGACGTGGAACCATTATGATTTGCAATATGAAATGATTACGTTTGGCCTGGCTCTGGCTGAATTGAAATCACTAAACAAACACCCAGTTGGTCCGACTACCGCGGATTTTGTTACCTCTGCTTGTGTGGCAACTTTAAACTGTAACTCTCTTACTGGTTAAGTTAGTAGCGACCACCAGGTAAGCCGTGGAGTTGAGCATAGCTTGGCGACGCGGCTGCCCGCTGCTTGAGCGGGGAGCAATTTGTCAGGCTGCCTGGTCCCCCGCGGATAACTGTCCATCAACATCAAATGAAACATGTCATGCCGTGATGACAAATATGGCGTTGTAAAAATTCTGCCAATAGTTTGCAACTACTTCTGGAAAATGTCAACTATGTTGCGATCAGCTGCCCGTAATTGTTCTCGACACCGCGACTCGAAAGGGGAATAGGCGAGTGCGTGATGTCGCATCGCTATATTCCTTCCTCTTGTTGTCTGGCTGGGTAAGTTCATGCGCATTTCGTTTTGATGAAAAAAAATGAAAGCTCTATTTTGACGTGAAATAGTTTTGAAACGATTCCAATAAAATTTTGACAAATTACCCATTTAGGCTACGAAGTAATCACATCAGGTAGTCGTACACTCTCACTGATTTTTGGTAATCTTCAACGGCACATGTCCTGCGTTAGTTTCATCACTAACCGCGAGCACTGTTTCCATCAATCATCTCGTTATATCCCCAGCGCCCCTCGTTGAACTCCATTCTTATTCACGTTTAAATTATCATGTGACACGACTCCGTGTCACATGGTTGATCTATTACAGGTCAGAGGTCACGCAACAGTGACATTATTAAACATGACGAATGGTATTTGTTTCTGTGGCTTGAAACAGAGACTGGATGGTGTGTCTGCAGTACAAGAGAAACGCTCGGTTTAGACGGATTAATTTCAGTTAAATTCATATCGATACAAATCATATCAACATACAATGCACACGTAGGCCTACCGTAGACTGTACGCTGCCCCGGTACGCTGCTGGTTGACAAACTGGTGTGGATACATGTATTCATTGATATACTCATAATTTTCGTATGATAAGCCTACATACCGACAAAGACCGCCGAAACCTACACGACAGCAGGTTCTCCTGCAAATTAATCCTTTGCGTACCACATTAGTTTGTAGTAAAACCATATAAATGTTTTCTTTTTACTCTGTACACCCAAAGAAACACCTGTTCCGTGGCATAAAAATTGGTAAATATTCAACATACATTACACCAGTAGCACTGTTGTCCATAGGGCCTAATCATTATTATTAACAAGTTAAATTTTGGGTAAATTTAAATTTGCGAAAAGTCTACAACGGCAGGCATAAGGATTGAAGTAATATCTGAAATGTATTCATGTTTGTTTGACAATTGGAGAAACAATTATCACAAACTTAATCTTCATCAATAACACATGTAATTAAGTAATACATTGTCCCTTCCTTCATAATACATTGTCACCATAGGAATTATATTCATTGCAGACATTCTTTCATTAAATTCATGCAGGTAATCGTAATATGACCACTTTCAAAGTATATATAGTAGCTGAAAAATATGTGGGGGGGCCTAAATGTAGCATATAACCGTCGTTCCAAATTTTAAACAGATACATGTGTGTGGTTATTTTTAACCGAACTAGGGCCTACAAATCATGTTATTGAGTATTAAAACTGATAAAAACGGTATTCCTTTTAAGGCTATTTTACTCTTTACTTGATCATGGGCGAATGATATTAAACACACAGCGCCATTTACGAGTCATTGGGGCGCTTATTTGTACATCCGAAATCTGAAAGGAAGCTAATACTATGGTGTTAGTACAGCAGTAGCGCCCTTCTGAGTCTATGGGTAAACTATATACTAACGTCTTTTGCCCTGTAAACTGACAAAGCTTGAAACATCATCAGAACTTTCCCTCCACGAAGAAGGGTTCAAACCAAATGTCGTAATAATTAACTTTAAGATGTCAAAACATGAGTGTGGAGAAACACGTCTTAAAGGATTTAAGGTGAAATGGTTGATTTCAAGTGAATTTGAAGCGAATTTCATTCTTATAGTGTGACTTTCACGCAATGTGGGGTAAGTTGTAAGACGCACATGGATGCTAAATCAATATTTTAAAAGAGCCGAGGAGTGACCACACTTTCTACATGTCATATCCAAACTTTTATCCAACAGAAACTTAATTGAATGTAGCTGACTAAAATATTATATTCAACATGTATGTGTGCAGTCACTCCTCAGCTCTTGATAACGTTATAACTTTGCATTTGAGGTTTTACATTATGGCTAACTCGAGAATCCCGAGTCTGCCCACTAGTCATGCTATGAATCTACTCAATATTGTAGCATTCAAACATTGTAATAACGTTTCCAAATCTTGAATAACGTTTGCTTAATTTGCAGTCATGCATTCATGAAACACTCTGCTGAGAGTATAACAACTTGACGCTGTTGGTGAAAGAAACTCTGAAAATAATGAATGTAGTATTTTTGTCGAAAAAAAACAGTACAGAAAGCGGAAGAAGAAGAAGAAGAAGAAGAAGAAGGAGAAGAAGAAGAAGAAGAAGAAGAAGAAAGAGAAGAAGAAGAAGAAGAAGAAAGAAAGAAGAGGAAGAAGAAGAAGAAGAAGACGAAGAAGAAGAAAAAAAGAAGAAAGAGGAGGAGGAGGGGTGGGGGAGGAGAGGGAGGTGAGAAGAACATAATGAACTAAAGGAGGAGGGGAAGAAAAGAGAGACAGACAGAAAGAAACAAACAAGAAGATAAAGATGAGAATAACGCTTAATCTGGCGTCGTCTGAAGTAGATAGTAAATCATCACACATTCAACATAAATTCATTAAATTCACAAAAATGTAAATAAAGCGCAGTACATAATGTACAAAGAACACATTGACTGATAGATAGATAGATAGATAGATAGATAGATAGATAGATAGATAGATAGATAGACGGATAGATAGATATAGACAAGGCCAAACAGATAAAGAGATAGGTAAAGAGAATATGTTTAAACAGTACTAATGGTAGGTGGGAAAGTAGGTCTGTACAGGTATGTGCAGGTAGGTGTAGGTAGTGGCAATGTAGGTAGGTATATGCAGCTAGGTAGGAAGGTACATTTAGGTAGGGAAGAAGGTAAAGGTAGTTAAGTAAGTAAAGGTAGGTAAGTAAAAGTAGATAAGTAAAGGTGTGTAAATAAAGGTAGACGAGTAAGGTAAGTAAATAAGTAAAGATGGGTAAGTAAGTAAAGGTAAATAAGTAAGTAAAGGTGAGTAAATAAAGGTAAGTAATGATTAAAGATAGGTACATTATTTATTACAAATAGGAAACAATAGTCAAAGAGCTACATATTCTACATAAATATATATAGACGTTAATTGTGTTCAAGGGAAAAAGGATATATCGAACTCTTTATCAACAAGATTGAAAGCATTAAGGAAAATATATTTTTTTGAAATCTTGCTCACAGTTCTGCTGCTACAACTAAAGAGGATCGGGTTTCGTTTAATTGATTTGACTTTGAGCAGAGATTCGCGGTAGGATGATGTTTTTTTAAATCCAGTTTATAAGAAATATGAAGGGCTTAAAGCAGAGATAAGAATGTTATCAAAGTATCTCAAAATGAATGCGGCATTTAACAGGGAGCCACTGTAATTTGCACAAGAAAGGTTCAATGCGATCACATTTTTAAACGCGTAAACCCTGTGCTACGTTTCTGCAAAAGGGGCGTTAATTACATATACTTTGTACAGCGATAACGCCTTTGCGGCAAGTTGAAAAAGGGTCAAGGTCCTTTTTGCACAGGGTTGGCATTACCAGGCTGAATATATTTTTTATTATCACTGTACAGTGGTCAGTTGTAATCACGTCGACGTCCACTTTATTCCAATATGTAATAAACCGCCATTTCCTGGTGAAACAATCAATATTCGTTCATATCACGGCGTGACAAATCTTGTCCACTTGACAATTGTTACTGACCTATTTACAGCGATTATGAAAAATAGAAACTGTAATGCAATGACGTGTTCATACACTGAGGCGGCATGTTTTATTTGGTAGGATTAATTAAATTGTGGCATATTATCAGATGCACCTGTCTTAAGTCCAGGCCAATACCTTCGTTTAGCATTTTCCCCTTTTATTTCATATTCAATTTCTGACTTTTTTGTAATATTTCCTTTCTTGTATAATTCTATATTACAGTTCAAACACATTTAAGATTAGATTTTATATTGATTTGGAGTTATTTAATGTTAAAACTTTGATTCACGTGTAACTTTAATAAGGACACTTTACACCTTTAATTGGGAAAATGGGAAAAATCAATGCAAATATTTGCACCTGGTATGAGGTTAATGTCCTTGTTTCATTATTCAATATTTTACTTAATTATTTATTTGTTTGTTTGTTTCTCTCTTTCTTTCTTCCTTTATTTGTTTATTTAGTTGTTTGATTAATGTACAGTATATATTTAGTCATTATCATTGAATCTACTTCATCTAATTGATATTAATGGATGAATGAATTATTTAGTTGAAAGGAGATTGCTTGTTTCCAATGCATGCATTAATAAAAAAAAATGTAGTTTGGATAAATAGAATCTACTTAAGAAGAGTTCGTCTAATGATAAAATTTTAAAGGTATTGGCTAACATTTACCTCAGTTAAAAAAATCTGAGCTACATGATTCCCCGTGCTACCATTGTCTTTGATGAGGTCTAAAAATGACGCCCTGAAAAAAATTGTATTTCAAAATGATTACTTAGTGCTTTAAAAAAGTGAAAATCGTAAGTTGATCGGATTCACCTGCCCATTTTCTCCCATAGACTTACTGTGTGTACACCTAGGCTATTTAAACTCGCCCCGAGTTTTAATTGTTTATTCATGCATAACTTGCCATTGGCAGTGTAACTTTCCAAACTGTTTTATTCTAGGGTGTTTATTTGTCCATATGAACACTACTATGTAGTTCAGATATCAAAATTTGACAATTTTTTAAATTGAAGCTCCACAATGTTAGCCTATCACTTTAATTACCAACATTTATTGCAAGTCTATAAGAGTGAGCCAACAGAATAATAATTTAAAACTCGGTGTGTTTCATTGTTTTCTTTTTGAGAGAAATGACCTAACACGAACTGGAATTATCTTTGACGCATTTAACTTGTCAAAAATAGTATTGATCAAAAAAGATTAATACCCTTACCAAAAAAGATTAAAGAAATGATGCCGTTGGAAATAAAATATCTTATTCCTCATTGTGTGAATAAATATGTAAATTGATGTATTGTCTTTGTGATTTTTTACTTGATTTTTGTTTTCATACTTAATTTAAATTTTGCTTACGACATGTTTGAGCCTTAGTTATAAAAGTATTCGTTGCTAACATTTAATAATTTCCATCTTTTATAGCCAATAGCCGTGACTGTTTAACTATTGTAAATTGATCTAAAATGACAATATTAGCAAGTCCACTTTCTACAACGATTCAAATACATATACTGCATATCTTATTGAGTAGAAAAATATCGTTTGTCAGTAGTGTACTTCATGCCAAAATACCAATTGTTGCTATGCTACCGTAACATGTCACATGTCTGCTAATTGAAACGTCACAGAATTCATTTTTTAGCCCCGAGCAATGATATCGTTTTGCGCCTTCCAGCTCCCTATCCTTGGTGGTCCACCCTAGTCCCGTACTACGAAAAAAAAGTAGGGGTGACCCATGTCACCCTAGCGCCACAAAATACCCTGTAATTGTTTTTGCACTGGCGCCTTATAGTTCAAGCTATCCTTTGTGATCCAGCCATTTCGACCAAATACAGTGGGTATGTATATTCGATGGTGCGACTTGTACGACTTTGATCGAGGTGGAGACTGGTGTACACAGACTAACTCACTTTTGAGTCCAGCTAGTTTTCAAATGAGTAGGCGCGACGGGGTTGGCATGGCCAATTTCCGAAATCAATCTGTCAAAAAAGAAGCTTTCTTTATCAATATCAGAATTGTATGAAAACTCGCGTTTTTGTTATCCACAACTTATTTAGACAGGATGTGTATATGGATTACAGCAACGCCCCAGCCAAAGGCCTGAAAAGTGTAACAATATTTCTCTTGCTCTGTGGGCGCACTGTGTTGTTTTTCGAACGTTGACTGACCAATTAGCGTACGAGTAATTGCTACTAAACGGCACATCAAGTTTGTTTGGCATTTGCAATTACCCTGTGCTTCTTTCTGACGCTTGCAAAATAACTTTTTTGTGTTTAAGTTTCCCCTATAATGTGGTTAACAAGCTAAATATACACGTTTTTGAATATGTCGGCCCAAGGGTAGGTACCACAACACGAATCGATTGCACATTTTCAGTACAGAGTAATGCATTTTCTCGCCTTTGCGCAAGAAACCCATGTCCATTAACTAATTTTCATACAAAATTCGCTATAAATGCCCCAAGGTCTCTATCCTAACCGCCCCTACCCCATGTTCTCCTGATAATTTTAGTTCATAATGTTTTCCTTACGTTAATAATATTTATCCCCGTCCCTCCTACTTGCACTAAAAAGTCGGAGGAAAATTACTGACGACATGTCCCCTCACGAAACGAGGAATGATACGGAACGAAGCGAACTTTCTGCGCCGATGCTGTCGGCTATTTCAATCACCGGTTATCACTGTGATGACCCGAAGATGATTAGCCCCAGAATGAAGACGCTACCATTGCATTGACCCATTTTGTTCTTGTCACGTGACCCATGACAGTAACTACATTAAAACTGGGCTAGAGGGCAAAAGGTCACGTGGGCTACAATCAAGGGGTACATACATAATACTGGCCCAGTACTAAAGACCTTATTCTTGTCTTTTTATATCTAATTGTGCATGTATATTGTCGGCATACGTTACTTGCTCTAAAGATTTAGAGTTACTGCTGAATAGATTTTTTTCACTGTAATATATATATAATATCTTCTTATTTGAAATAACCAAATAAATTAGTTTTTCTCTTTGTTGTTTTATTGTTCTACCTTGATTAAAGTAGTACGCTGTAGTAGTGTGATGCATTGCACTGCAAACATTTTAGGTGTTAAATTTAACACCGTGTATGTTGCACCGTGATATGAATACTGGAAAAGTGTTGATTTTCAACACCCTTGGTATTAAAGCCAATGCTCAATTGGTGTTTGAAATAATTCGTTTGGTGTTAACACTCGTGCTGTTAAAATGTTCCACCACGTCTGGTATTCACATTATGCAACACCATGGGTGCCAAATTTAACACTCCATTTTTGCAGTGTGGTTGTAATCGATCAATAATTATGATGACACTAAACACATTCCGTCTATATATATGTCTCACAATCATATCGCACATTTTTCTTTTTCGCCAGATTGTGTAATCATGTAATTACACTCTCTAAATTAATTTCTTCTTTGGGTCTATTTCTTTTGAAGCTTGCTTTGACTTAGACTCCATCCACAATGTAACGCACATTTGTGAAGACCCTATTTAATTTAGGTTCAGTGTAATTATCTATCCCTGAAAATGTGAAATTGTAATTTATTTCGTTTCGTACTTGTTTTGTTGTGTACATCATTTGAATGGATGTATATTGCTTTGATTTTTGGAAATAAATTAAATTAGATATTAGAACAAATCCCATAGCGATTTTTTTTTTTGTATTGGTATTGAACATTCAGTTTATAATCAGTGCTTTTCTTTATAGATAATATTACAGCCAAATAATTATTCTCTCTTATGTACTTTATCATCTCACTTGCTTTTATGAACAAAAAGTACGTATATTTTGCAATGAGCGAAATGATGGAAAAAAATTTCATTACTATTCTTACAATAATCTGAATACTACAAAAATCACACTCTAATATACAAGAACAGTAATGAAAGAAAACGTATAAAATATATGTGCTCTTAATAGAATATTTATCACTAAAATGATTCATCTTTCTTAGGATTATAGAGTATAGACTCTCTCTTCAAACGTAAATTGAAGCTAATGTGGTGCATGTATATGACCACCGTTTAATGAAGAATATTCACACTGAACTCTACAACATGCAATTCACAGTCATTTTCAAGTCTTATGAAAAGGTGTCTTCTCATATTAATAGGAATATTACGACGATAAATATAATATGATAAATCGTTGTAATCTATCTACTGAGCAGCTCATTTAATAATCATTTATACATCTTCTAATTCGTTTCTTTCTTTAAAAATGGCGATATGAATAATATACCAAATTTCCATATTTATGACAGGCAGATACTAACACAAAATCAGTATTAATTAATTGCAGATATTTTTTTTGGGGGGGGGAGGGTCCTTTCAAAGGAGGTGAAATTAATTACATCAAACAGTATGGTTTTTGCACTGTGATTTTAAGGTAGAATAAAACATAAAAGGTTGTAAATGAACTTCGTATAATAAAGAAAAAAATGTTTTCTGACTGTTCAATTTTTTAACGCACTGAATAGTAGATTTACATTTTTAACAACACTAAATAAAGTCATGTGGCAGCTTGCTAAATAGAATTACCAAAGAATCGAGGCATTTGATTGTGTTATCTTAATACTATAAACAGAGCGGCTTAAACAAAAAGTAAGTATTGCCAATGGCATGATGCGGTACTGAAGGCGCCGAAAACTTAAAACGAGATAGGATTATGAAGCAATGGTGCTCTTTTTGTTGCACGATAAAGTTGATCTTTTGATAGAATCTGTAACAGTCACTCTTATCGGAGTTAGCCTACTTTTTTCATCGAGCTAGGCTTATATGTATAGCAGATGGTATAAGTACAGTGGTAAATAGTACCACAAATTGGGTCATCAAATTTCACCATCCTTGTAATCCTGTAAAATCGGTCAATTTTTGCCCTCGGGTTGAATCGAAGGTATGGGCACATTTTCAGCTCTTAACTTTGTTTAATTCATATTTACTCAAGTATTGTCCATTCATTTATTTTTTATTCATATATTTATTAATTATGCATTTATTACGTTATTTATCCGTTTTTCATATATGTGTAAGTGTTTCATCATTCATTCATTCATTCATCACTCCGTTCATTTATTCATTCATGCATTAGTTAATTTACCTATATACGTGTTTAAAGTGTATTTCTATAATATTGATTATTAATTTTGTTTCGATAGAATGAGAGTTTGATCCGATAAATATGAGATAATATAATTGTGTTGTCAGCTAGTCAGGGATCATAAATAAATAACCATACACACATAAAGAATGTGAACGTAAAACTTTCTCGGGATAAAGTAAAGATGTGAGATCACATGAAATCTCGAAATAAATTGGGGATGTTTTTGGTTTAAAGGAACAATGGTGAACACTGCACACGTCAGTGTACTTGTTTGTTGTTTGCTTCGCCCGACTCAGTCGCCAGCGCATCGTGTAAAAACCGTAACGTCATGCAGTAAGTCAGTCGTGTAAATTAAAAGGTAAAAGGCCAAAAACACTTTAAAGTATAGACAATCATAGAAACTTGCAGATTAATAAGCTGTAATAGATTGTTTTATTTTGTATTCGTTCACGCTTTCCCGACACCAACTCCAGCGTGCATTAAAATTCGATTCTCTTCAATATAAAATTAAGACAATTTGCGCAAATTGTAACGCTTCAACGCCTTTCCCCTCCCCCAAATTTTACGTTTTATCGTTTAAACTGCTTTCTTTCAAATGTAGTTTTTGTCGATATTTAAGTTATTTGTTTATTTTTAGCGTAACGATTTCGTTTCCGCCACAAAGACTTCGCCGCGCATATTCGTTTACCTTGACATTCAAAATGGTCCGCTTTTCGTCGCCTGCGGTGGCATTTTTTCACTCGAAGCGTGGAAAGAAGATCGAAAAAATGAGGCTTATTACCGAACCGTTCACTGTTATTTCCCGCTCAAAACTATGGCAAATAATTAACGCCTGACTGTATACGTTACTGTCGTTGTTGTCGCCGCTTTACGCCGTTAATTCAAGCGCGTGCATGTATTTCATTTTCTGTATCCTCTTCGCTGGTCGCCAGCAATGTCGTTGCAGGAAAGGGCAGATATGAACTGTGGGATCAGCAAACTCGGCTTGCAAGATCTTTCGACAAGTTTGTGTGCTTTTGTTCAGCTCATGTCCGTTCATTCTGACGCATTTCTTTAGATATTTGTTGGTTTGGAAATACTGTAGAAAGGAGTGTCGTTTAGTATTGGGATGACTTCAGCGCTCCCTACTCAAATATTCTAAAACACAGTACTGTATGTAATTTAAAAGTGATTGTTACAATTTCACCAAAAAATATGATATTTTTCAAACTTTCTTCCAACCACACTTCCACAGGATTAACTCTACCCTGTTACGCGTAAGTACCAACAAGAAACAACTCAAAATAACATGAAGATCAAAATAAGATGATTTATTTATTTCAATTTATTTATTTTCGGTATACAAAAATTGATACAGAAGGTGTGAAGACTAAACAATTATCACAATGAGATAAACTTACACACTACATAATTAGCTGAATTACATTATTACTCAATAAAGGAACAGAAATCAAATATTGACGAGATAATACAATGAAACAATGGGAAAAATATATTCAGGTATAATACGCATTAATTTATATTCTAATATTGATTTGGGGCGTATGGTTTGTAATTTTTAATTTTGAAAAATGCCAGGTTCAATATAGGCCCATGTCTCTGTCCTGTCCCCTCAAATTGTATTTGTATGCAACAACTACCATCGCAATAGTTTTTGTTTGTTATGCTCCTAGGTGTGAATTTAGAATACTCACCGTTAATGACAACATCGAGAGAAATATATATATATATATTTAAGAATCAATCAATCTAATAAAATGAAATGGGGAAAAGTTGATATATACAAGAAATCTGTCAGCATAATCCCGGACCTCTGTGGTTGAGAAACAGAAGACTAATTATTCTTTTTATGATACAGCGACTCCTCAACAAAATTTGAACAATAAAGTGTTAAGAACAATTTTTCCTGATTTTTTTTTGTTCTACAATTTACATTTCCGGGAGGAATGTATAGTTGTCGTTCCTCCCGACCCCGGGGAGTTGAGGGTACCGAGGGTGCCCTTAGTAACCGCAAATTTTATGTAGAGCTGCTATACAGCACACCTACGAAAATCCGCGAAATCCCTACCAAAAAAAAATCGTTCCCAGGGCCATGCGTTCCATTGAATATACCTCCTTGCAAGAAAACTGTTAGGATGCTCTTCCTCCATCCTCACAAAAAGATAAAATTTGGGAAAGACACTTGCCGGGGTTGTGTATATCGAATTTAAATATTAATATTATGTGAGCAACTCCGTCGAAAGACTTTCTTGAACCGTTACTTACAGGAAAATGAGAAACTTTGATTTAGACGCTTATATAAATGAATTGAAATCACAAAATTGGAATCAAGTGTATGAATGCACGACCGTAGAAAGTGCAGTTGATATCTGGGAAAGGCTGCTGATGAATGTTGTTAACCAACACATGCCCATCTGTCAAAAACGGGCAAAAAGTAAACATTCTCCTTGGTTGACTTCAGACATTTTGAACTTAATCAAGGAAAGAAACAAATTAAAGTATAAAGCGCATAAAGCCAAACTGAATATCACAAATGAAATGAATGAAACGGTCAAGATGAACAAACAGTTTAAATGTGATGATTTATGGAACAAATATAGAAAAACAAGAAACTTGGTGACATCTAAAATTAGGAAGGCAAAGAAAGACTTTTTTAGTAATAAGCTGTCAGCTGCAAAAAATTCTAATCAGATATGGAGTGTTCTTAAAAACTGTTTTAGCCTAAACAAAAGTTCTACTCATCA
>JZLH01S0195973.1:46114-62568 GCA_001188425.1 Eucidaris tribuloides | reverse complement strand
TTTGGTGGAGTATAAAGTAGGACGAAATAGACAAAGTCAGGAGAAGTTCACACTGAATACTCATAGATTTTCACACTAAATGATCATTTAGGGGTACACTTTTTTCAGGGATTCATTTTTGTAGACCTTATCAAAGACACTTCAAAGCATTGAGGATTATGTAGTTCTGATTTTTTGAACATGGTCATTATTTAATTGTGTCTTTAAAATTGTGGGAGCTTCATTTAAAGGTTGTTAAACTTTGATAGCTGGCGTACATGATAGCATTTGAATGGACAAAATCAACACCCTAGAACACAAATTTGAATCGACAAAATAAACACCCTAGAACACAAAACTTTAAGACAGTTGTATTGTCACTAGCAAAATATGTACTGATAAATATCTGCACGTGAATTAATGACCTGGGGACAAAATTTTATAACACACCAGTCTATTGGAGAAACTAGGAATGGTTGCTAATTGATTTTCACTTTTTAAAAGCCTGTAATGATTGTTTTAAAACTGCATTGTTTTCAGGGCTTCATTTTTAGACCTTGTCAGAAAGACTAGTAGCATGAACTTCATGAAGGATCACGTAGCTCAGATTATTAACCCATTGAAGACTAAGAACGAGATATCTCAGGGCATAACTGACATTTTGGTGCTTTGGAGACATTGAGCAAAATGTATTTTGTTCAACACGCAAAGCCCTATTCAGTGTCATTTTCACAAGCGGATTATGAAACAAAGGGACACTTCTTCATGTTTAACATGATGTACTGAGTCCCCTACACTATATACCTCAATTTTGAAAAAAAACGAAGTCATTTATGCCCTTTTGTCAGTTGGGGGGGGGGGGGGGGGCGAGTATAATACCAAAGCTATGTGTTAGGCTACAATTTTTTTGTTTTTTGTAATGTTTGTTTGCTCACGGCATGGTTATCCTTCTTAAGATTAATGCACAATCCTGAAACATTGGGTAGATGCCACAAGATCAGTTTGTATGTGACCAATTCAACTGTCTGACAGTCATTGTTCTGCACAATACTGGTTGATCTTGATTATCAGTCCAGTTTCCTGTTATTCTGGTACATTATTCTATTGCCAATAAATGTAGCTTGGCACATGTCCTACAGATGTCTTTTATATTAACAATATTTGTTTCCTGTGTTGTGGTCCACACAAAGAACAGAAATCTAGCAAACCGGAAAACGGATAATTATAAAACTTATGTTTTTGAGGTATCCATACAGTATGTGATGGATTTCATTAAATATTGACACATGCCCAGCAAATGTTTTAGACGTTACTGGAGTGGGCAGGGGGTGGGGGTGGGGGTGACTGTCATTTAACCCCACTTTGATACACTTAGCTGAGTGAAAGTGATTTATAAGTACTTGCTCCAAGGTAATTTAACTCTTAACATGCCAAATTCGCAGATCTGATCCAAATGATACACATAAGTCCCTTGAGGTTTAAATCCTCTGACATATTAAGAGTTAAAGGCTTCATTTAACAATGGTTCCAGTTTTAAAAACCAAGCTAGATAATCATCCTTGATGTAAGGGTCTTTGATGCAGTCTAAACATGAAGCCCTAAGATAAAATTACACTGCAAAACGATCAATGAATGCTTTAAAAAAAATTGAAATTCAACAAGTAACTGGTTTGCCCTGACCATTCTTCCCCACTATCATTCATCTCAGACAGCAAAGTGGGAATTTTTTTTTGAATGAAACCTACACATTGACTCTTACCTGTCTGTGCTATAGTGCCCTTGATCGCTTTTTGATTTTCATACTTATTTAGAACGAAGACTTTAATGAATTCTGGTCTACCTTGTCCCAAAATTGAAATCAACCTTGAAGTTATCACTTTATTTACATGACACCGTTGCATTGTAAAACTAGTATTTATATTGTTCATGAAATCAATCAAATGATTTCTGCATAATGGATCAATCATTATTTTTTTTCAAATATAGGTATAAGTGGACAATTCCTTTGACGTACTTCACACAACAAGATCCCACAAAACTCACTACTGTGATGAAAAGAAAGGAAGGTAAATATTACAAAAATATAGATTGTATTATGTAGAAAGTATAGATACAGGCAAACCCCGTTATAATGAGCATGGGTATAGCGAGGACCCACTTATTACGAGGACATTTCTCGGGTCCCAATTTTTCTTCCATAGACCTGCGTGTATTATGATTCTCATATAACGAGATTGGCTATAGCAAAATTTCGGCTATAGCGAGGTAAATTCCCAGCCAAAACATAAATAAAAACAAAGGAAATTGACCCTGTTATAGCGAGCATCCACTTCAGCTTACGTCGGCTAGCGAGCGCAAGCGATGTTTTGAGCTGTCAAATTAACTCCTTTTGCAAGACGTTGATGAACACGTTGGGCGTGCTACACCACCGCCCGTTGTACACAAATTCCTATCACAGCGCAATCGCGTGAGGACCCGTGCCAGCTAGCACATGTAACTGCGTGATGTCTCCTTCCCGCCCGTTGCACCATTTCGGTAACGGAGAAGTTGGAATCATCGTTCACTTACATTTTCAGCTCTGCTGTTTCAGTTCAGTGACTTATTTAGTTAGTGAAATCAGTTTTATATATTTGCAAAACTAGAGAAAACAGTGCAGTAGTGGTAGGAATTTTGTTACTTTATATGAAGTCCCATATGCGTACATTTTTGTGTGTTTTTATCATGTACTTTTATAGCGAGCAATCGGCTATAGCGAGGAAAAATTGTGGGTCCCGACGTCCTCGTTATAACGGGGTTTGCCTGTAGTATGATTGAATGTACTGGAGTTATCATGATAAACACAAACATCATTTACATTTAGATGATGATAGTAATAATAATAATATTGATGATGATGATGATGATGATGATGATAATGTATGATGATGACGACGATGACAACGTGCGTATCAAAACAAATTAAATATATGGCAGGATAGCGTAATTCTGGGTAGTAAAAATGCTATTTTTCAAGAGGGTACATTTATAAATTTAAAAATCGAATTTAAACTAACAAATCGTTAGTGGCATTTACAATGAAATCGTTAATGGTATATAAAATGAAAGAGAATAACAAACTTAACCATAAACTATAATAAATTGAAGTAAATGCCTCGTTACATAAATACCTACACAATCAAATTAACCTAAAACAAGAAAGTAAACACAGTAAAGTATAATATTTACAATCAAAATGACAGAAATAGACATATGAACGAAAAGTACAATTTTCAGCTATATACATGATCAGGACTAGTCCTAAGATATCTCAGGTTGGGTCTGTGGAAAGTGTGTGTTATGAAGCCATATCAAATTGCCTTCAATATGTATGAGGAGTCCTGAAGTATGTCTAAGTACAAAATTAATAAAAAATTGCCGCAGAAAAGGTAAATTGTTGTCTTTGTCACAGGGTTTGTCTTTACTCTTTGTGTTGTTTTCCAATGTGAAGTGTGAATTTAAAAAAACAACACACAAACAAACATTTGTATGCAAAGTATAAGGCTGGTACAGTAACCTCCACCCATCCTACCAATTATCTGACATCTTTCTGTCGACATTTCCGAACGCAGATCACATGACCTTCACGGTGCCAGCCAGTAACCAGTGGTTCAAGGCCAATGTGAAACAATCCGGGATGTACCGTGTGAACTATGACACAGATACCTGGATGGCACTCATCAGACAGTTACAGGAGGACCATACTGTCTTCACCCCAGCGGACAGGGCCAGTCTGATAGACGACGCCTTCCATTTGGCCTGGTAAAGATTTGATTCTATTCTATTCTATTCTATACTATTCTATTCTATTCTATTCTATTCTATTCTATTCTATTCTATTCTATTCTATTCTATTCTATTCTATTCTATTCTATTCTATTCTATTCTATTCTATTTATTTATTTATTTATTCACGGTTTATTCAAACTTCATGCATGGCAATTTTTTTACAATTGAAATAAGCATGAATTACAATATCACAGATCAATATAAAAATACAATTTCATAGATTTCAACCAATTCAACCACATATTCACATGTGTAAAACGGACAACATTAGCATGCGGCAAGGAAAATTTTAAAAAACTGTTACAAGCACAACAACAAAAGATGCTTTTAAAATTACAGTTGATTTCAGCTCAGGAATTATACAAATGGCATCATCATATAACTTGATATGTGTGATGTTCACAGTCAGTTCATCAGTTCACAGTCACGTTTGATTTTATAGTTTATTATTCATGAGTCTAATAAGGTATGGAATTGGGCTGTTCCTACAACGCTCAGTCCTACATTTGATTTCCGTCCATTGTTGATTATTTCTTAGATTGTAGCCCGTTACTTGTCTCTTTTCTGGCAGCAGGTCCTGTAATATCGAAGAGGGCAGTCCCTTAGTGAGGGCGATGCACAGCTGCTTCCTTCTTTGCTCTAGCGTTTCTAGTTGGTACAGGTGTAGTGTTTCGGTGTAACTATGGTAGTTATCGGGTCCCACGATGATTCGGCAGGCACGCTTTTGAATACATTCCAGCTCGTCGCTCTGTTGCTTGGTTATGCCGCCTGACCATACTGGAGCGGCGTATTCAAGGAGTGGTCGGATAAATGTTTTGAAGATGGTCACAAGGTCCTTGTTCGGCATGGAATTAAACTTCAGCTTCCTCAACATGAATAATCGGCGGTTTGCTTTCTTAATGATGCCGGTGATGTGAGCCTCCCATTTGAGGTTCGCTTGAATGATCACACCAAGTAGTTTAACGGTAGCAGAATTGTTGATGTGTATATCATTAATTGTCAAGTTTGTAGGGTCGGGCTTTTGTTTAGCGAAACAAACATCCATGCATGAGCACTTTTTGGGGTTCAGGCACATTTCGTTGTCCGTGGCCCAATCGTTGAGCTCGGTAAGAACGGTAGGGAGTTGTGATGGTTTGTTACTTCGACGCATTTCCACGATGGTCAAGTCGTCAACATACTTGAACGTGCGGATATTCAGATCAGTGTTACTGGTTAGGGCGGGGTTGATTACTGCTAGGAAAACAATAGGTCCAAGCTTAGTCCCTTGAGGAATACCGGCGTGTGCAGGACACCAATCAGAGAGGGTTCCCCTGTACCTCACTGCTTGCTCTCTGTTTACAAGGAAATCACTGATCCATGAAACTGCATGTGGGGGAACATTCATTTCCAGAAGTTTTTCGACGGCAACAGTGTATTAGGCAATAGTTTATTCTATTCTATTCTATTCTTTTCTATTCTATCGTATTCTATTTTATTTTGTTCTGTTCTATTCGATTCCATTCTGTTCTGTTCTATTCTATTCTATTCTATTCTATCGTATTCTATTTTATTTTGTTCTGTTCCATTCTATTCTATTCCATTCTGTTCTGTTCTATTCTATTCCATTCTATTCAGTTCTATTCTATTCCATTCTGTTCTATCCTATCGTATTCTATTTTATTTTATTCTGTTCTATTCTATTCCATTTTATTCTGTTTTGTTCTATTCTGTTCTATTTTATCCTGTTCTATTCTATCCTGTTCTACTCTATTCTATTCTATTCTGTTCTATGCTATTCTGTTATATTCTGTTATATTCTGTTCTATTCTATTCTATTCTGTTCTGTTCTATTTTGTTCTGTTCTATTCTGTTCTATTCTATTCCATTCTATTGTAATCTATTCTAGTCTAGTCTGTTCTATGCTATGCTATTCTATTCTATTCTGTTTTATTCTGTTTTATTCTATTCTATTCTATTCTATTCTGTTCTATCGTATTCTATTTTATTTTGTTCGGTTCTATTCTCTTCTCTTCTCTTCTCTTCTCTTCTATTCTATTCTATTCTATTCTATTTTATTCTATTCTATTCTATTCTATTGTTTTATTTTATTTTATTCTATTTTGTGCTATTCTATTCTATTCTATTCTATTGTTTTATTTTATTTTATTCTATTCTGTGCTATTCTATTCTATTCTGTGCTATTCTATTCTATTCTATTCTATTCTATTCTATTCTGTGCTATTCTATTCTATTCTATTCTATTCTATTCTATTCTATTCTATTCTATTCTATTCTATTCTATTCTTTTCTAAACTAGTTTGCAATGCTGTATTGTGGTTGTAGGACACCTAACCCCTGGACATCCACCCCACAATTAACCACCCTCTAGGATTGTCTTCGAGGGAGGTCGCCCTAGGGGGTAGTTAGTTGGGGGGGGAGGAAGTAGTTTTCCAGGGGGCGGGGTACTTGTCCAGAAGGTACTGTGTGAACTATGACACAGATACCTGGATGGCACTCATCAGACAGTTACAGGAGAACCACACTGTCTTCACCCCGGCAGACAGAGCAAGTCTGTACCAAGCAGTACCAAATTGAGCAGCCTTTGAAGGGTAGTGTCATTCTTTGACAGCTTTACCCGTTTGCATGTGTACAATAGAGAAAAGTATTGTGAACAAAAGTTGTAAGGTAAAAGACAGCATACCTTTCTAACAACGTAATTTGTAATATGTGTGTAAATTTCTAAAGTTACAACAATTTGTGGAGTTATTTATTTTGTATCAAGGGATATCCACAACTGTATAGAAAATGTGCATGTTTTTCTCCATTTCATTTGAAAAAAATTTGATTAAATATCAAATTTATAAGAAAATATTAGATGTAAACTTATCAGTTTTTAAGTGATTTAGTGAGGCCTGTTCCTCTACTATCTAAAAGTTTAATAACAAATTGCATTGTTTGTTCCATTCAGTGTGAAACTAAACTATCTTCTCTCCCTCATCTTTGTTTTGTCATCACTTTATGATAGGGCCGGTGTGATTGATCAGTCGGTGGCACTCAACATGTCCTTGTATCTAATGAAAGAATGTGACTATGTCCCCATTGAGACGGCTCTGGGAATGCTTGGTAAGATAGGATCAGTACTATACAGCAGAGAGGGATATACCTATTACAAGGTAAGTCAAGAACATCACCGGTTCATAGCTAGGCTTAAATATTTCATGTTAGATATTTATTTTTATTTATCATATTATGAGATTTTATGGGGCACACCCTATAAAAAAAACGAAGCCATTCCCTTTAAGAATTTTTTATATATTTTCTGTGAAGCTAGGCTTGAATATTTCGTGTTAGATATTTATTTTTATTTATCATATTATGAGATTTTATGGGGCACACCCTATAAAAAAACGAAGCCATTCCCTTTAAGAATTTTTTATATATTTTCTTTGCTTTTAAAAGGAAGCATAGAAAATGTTGATAAAATGCATATTTGACCTGTCTCAACAATACCCTTATAAAATTGTAAACACTAAAGCTGCAAGGAAGAAAAGAAAGAAATCAAATATTTCGGAAGCATTACAATTTGACATTGGATAGTTGAAAAATCTAACATACAATGTTTGAAGATGTATATCTTTTGTGTAAGTCACCCTTTTTAAATATTTTTCTTATATTTTACGATGTTGTATGGTCTTCTTAATGAAAAGTTTCACATATGTAAAGCATTAATTATGCACTATAAATTTGAAGATTTGGTAGTTCGTGTACCAGTAGATTGAAACCTCTATCATCGACACTTGATTCAGGATACTTACTTACGAGGTATGACAAAAAAGAAACAAGACTGTGACAGCTGCTCATGACGCGATGTCAATCGACTGGCTGCTCATGTCAATATGTTGCCCAACATCTCCTCAACATTCTGCTATAACATTGTTTACCTATCTCACTCTGTGCCCCCTCCTCGGGCTGTTGAGTCAGAGTGGCACGCCCCAGCTTCGCTCCGTCACTACACTATAGGTGGCATACACAAGGAGCGTGGAAACAATCTGAAGTTCCCGTGTCAGTTGGGCAGGGGCTGAAGTGGTGTCTCGAGCTCCTCCAGCAGATTTATGGAGAAGATCCAACCCACAACAGGAGAAGCACTATAGACACTGGGCTGGGCCCCCACCCAGGAACTTCATATTGATCACACCTAAAGCGTGTCTCAAAAAAATTGTGCAAGTGAAAACCACCCTATTTGGAAATTATGAAATACAGTTGCGACATAATGGTTACATCAACATCAAGATCAAAGTCTCAGCTTTCAAATGCTGTTGTTCTGTTTAATTTGCTTATTTTTATCTTGAAATATGATGTAAACAACAAAAGGATGAAATCACAATTGTGCCACTTTTATATGGACTGTAATAAAAGTGACACAATTGTGATTTCACACTTTTGTATTTAATTATGCATATCTCAAGATTAAAACAAGCAAATTGAACATAATAAACGGTTTTTGAAAGCTAAGTCTATGCCTTTGACGTTGATGTAAGCATCATGTCACAAGAGTATTTCATAAGTACTAAAGGGGGTGCTTTTCACTTGCACAATTTTTTTTTGACGCACTGTATAGTGTAGTGACTGAGCGAAGCAGGGACGTGCCACACAACAGCCCGAGGAGGGGGCACAGAGTGAAATAGGTGAACAATATTACAGCAGAATGTTGAGGGGATGTTGGGCAACACAGTGACATGAGCGGCGGGTCGATTGACATTGCTTCATGGGCGTGGCTGTTACAGTCTCGTTTCTTTTTGTCACACCTCATACTGCCCATTATGCAGTGTAGGCATGTAGGGCAGTAACAAAAGTCCTCCACTTGACTCTGTCCAAGGCCAGGCGCTGTAGTGTCCCCCTGGTGTGAGGTAGGTCCCTCATCTCTCTCTCCACGGTCCTTGGCCAGGTATTCTTGGGTCTCCCCCTCTTCCTGTTCCCTTCTGGAGTTAAGTAAATTGATTCAGGATGCCAGTCATTAATGATTATTGCCCATTCCTTTTCTTTTCTTTAAATACAGGATTATGTTCTGACCCTGTTCAGTCGTCTCCAGGCCAACCTTGGCTACTCAGATACCGGCACTCATCTTGAAAGGTGACTAACACCTTAAATCTGCATGTTGTTAAAAATAATAAGAAATTGTATATCAATAATAAGGATGATACTACCACTACTACTAAAATTACTACTTCTATAACTACTGCTACTACTAGAAATGAAATAACATTAATAATAATAATAATAATAATAATGATAATAATAATAATAATAATAATGATAATAATAATAATAATAATAATAGTAATAATAATAATAATAATAATAATAATAATAATAATAATAATAATCACAATTAATTTGTAATGATAACAACAACACTGTATTATCCTCGTTACATTAGATACTGAGTTATGAAATAAAAATTAATTACACAAAGTCCTTCAAATAAAGGTTTTGATATTTCAATTCACTTTTGTGTGTGTATCTGTAGTTTATTTCACATCACATTAATGTTTTTTGCTATATACAGGGCCTTTGGTAGAAAAGTATACAGTACAAAATGGTTTACCTTGTTAACCCATTGCTTCAGAGAATCTCTAATTGAGATATAGTTACGCAAGGCAGAGAAATTAAACTGGCATTCTTGATTGTTCTGAAAATACTAGCATGCCTGATCGGTTCCGGCACGGTAGCATTCTCCAACGCGCCGGGAATGGGGTGATTAAAATCTCTGGTAATCCGCTTGCATCAGGAATGGGCCAATTAAACCTCTATTCATCACCGGGATAGGATTAAATGGGGCATTCTGGCATGTCCTAATGAAAAGCCCTGGAATGCATGGATTAACTGCCGCTGTATATGCAAATTTAATGGAAGATGCTGCTATTGTGTAGGGAACAATAGGCTTTAACTCATAACGTGCCAGGGGATTTAAACTTCTATGGGCTTTATGCGTTTTATTTGGTGCAGATCCGCGACTTCGGCATGTTAAGAGTTAAGCTGGCATTCCGGGAATGATCCTGGAATTGGGGCATGTCCAACGCTCCTAGAATGGATAGGCTTTTAAGCTCGTGTTCTGGGAATGGTGATGGATTAGAGGCATTCCCGCTGAGGCCAGAATGGAGGCTTAAAAGATAAGAAGGCATTCTCAACCCATCCAGAATGCCAGTGCTAATTTCTCTGTAATGCCTTAATACACGGCATATCTGGTTCCTGTAGCCAGTGGGTTAAAAGTAAACTGAAATGACTGAACAATAAGCAGACCTCCCAACCATACTGAATTTGGAGGAAAGATTTTAAATTTTGACCATTCCCAGCTCTTGTTTCGATATGATTTTCCAATTTTTCTTGATACTACACACTCCTATGGAAAATGCTGTTTCTTTCCTATTTTTGAGCAAAATCATCCCTGTTTTTCAGTAAAAAAATGTTTGGAGGTCTGAATAAGTGAGTGTCTAGACTCTTGCTAACTTTTGCCCATATTTGTAAGATTGAATGAGATACCCACCTGTGATATGAGATTTCACGTTTTTCTCTTTTCCTCCCCAAAAGGTTACTCCGTAGCAGCATTCTTGGTTTCTACCAAAATCTGGGACACACCCAGACCCTGAAGTGGGCCAGTCAGGAATACAAGAAGTGGATGGAAAATAACGTAACGTAAGTGGATTATTCAAGCTGTAAAATGCAGTAAGAGATGGCAGAGATATTGTGTACATTTCATATAAAAATGTGTTGTTTGTGGTTATTATGTTCTTTTTTTTGGGGGGGGGGGATTTGCATCCCAGTTGGTTGTTTAATGGTGTAAATCAATTTGAAGAATTGATGTAAGTTATGATTCATCCAGGTAAATTTCAACAACAATAATCTAAGTTAGTTCAACTGCTGAACTTAAGTTTGAATCCAAGGAGAATGTTTCGCATCCTATCCGGGACGCTCCTTCAGCTCATCTGAAACATCATCAACAACAAAAGATGAGCTGAAGGAGCGTCCCGGATAGGATATGAACTTTCTTGTTGGATTCAAAAATAAAGTCCTGTTGAACTGATTTAAATCAGTTTGAAGAGTTTTAACAAATGATGGTAACTAAACTTTAAAAGAGTGAAATTCTTAGGGGAGCTATACTGCCCCCCCCCCCCATGACAAACGGGCATAACTGACATTTTTTTTTTCAAAATCAAGTTGTTTAGTGTAGGGGACTCAGTACATCATGTTTAACATGCAGAACAAAAAAATATTAATTAGAAGTGTCCCTTTGTCACATAATCCGCTTGTTAAAATACACCGAATAGGGCTTACGTGTTGAACAAAATACACTTGCTCATACTCCAAACACCAAAATGTCATTATGATCCCTTGTCATGGGGGGGGCCAGTATACCCCTCAAACAATCCAAGTTTGCAACTCCCAGCACCCCAGCTGCCGGGGACCTGCCTTGCTTTTTTTCTCTGAGGGCTTTTCAGTTGCTTTTGGAATCTAACCACACCGTACCTCACAGTGCCAGTTGAATTCATATCATGGCAGTTGAATGGGTACCATGCCAGTGTGGTTCATTTGCGAGGGTTCATGGGCTTGTGTGGGAAGCGTGCTTCCTAGGCACCAATTCTGTTCACTTTGCACTCGAATCTGGGTGGACCGTGCGTTAGCTGAAATGGAATTTGTTTAGGTGCTCATTGAAGTTCTTTACTATTTGCTTTGGAACACTGTAGACCACATCAGGAGTTCAGGTGATCCATTGTGGCATGATTCTGGAGTGATATGGTATGGTTTAGTTCTCCTTAAGGGTGTTCAGGCACCTCCTCTTGCGCAGTTCGGTACTTAACGGTAAGTTTTAAAAGAGCCCCTAAGCCAGTCCCAAATAACGGTGATTTCATGTGACGAGTGGGGCTGGGGCTGGGGGCAAAATATAAATACCCTCCCGCCGGGTGAAAAATGCCCCAAGGATACATAATTTTTGTTAAAAGGTGGAAAGTGTGACTTTCCAGTCCCCCTCCCCCACATCAATAAAGTTTAATAATCTATTTGTTTATATTTATCTTTTGAATAGATTCACTGATAACAAAAACTATCAAAAATGGTAACAAAATTGAAAAATAATATCAAGTCTTAAAAATCGAGGAGGGGGGACAATTCCCCAGAAAAAAAAAATTGAAAGGGGGTTCACACCCCCCCCCCCCCCCAATCACTGGCCATGGTCCCAAGCCATGATTTGTGTATTTTATTTCTTGCAGTGATGTAGGCGTCAATCTGCATAGCACCGTCCGATGTGGGGGGATGCAGTACGGCCATGAGGAGGAGTGGAACTTTGCTTGGCGGCAATATATGACCACCACCTCAGCCACCGAGAAGAGATCCTTGCAGTATGCCCTCTCCTGTACTCAAGATCCTGCAATACTCAATAAGTAAGTCATTCAAGGACTTATGGTCTTCTGCTTACAGTTTACGTTTTTGATTTCTACTCCAAACCTGTTGGACGGTAGGGCATTGACCAAATAACGCTCTAGAAAAAAAGATCCGTGGTCTCCAGATTGGTATTGAAAATTAGCATTACAAATTGATTAAGATGAAGTTGCTGATGAGAAAACACATTTGATATCCAATTTTCATTAGCATGTTGATGAGATAATCAACTAATGAATTAGGCAAGTTCCTCAGTCCCATTCGCAGGAGAAGGAATCACCATCAATAACGATTTCACACACATGAACATTACTCGCTAAATCGGTTTTTACAGCTGTTATTGATATTTATGAGGACCTGTGGCTCTACATTAATTCACATTGGAATGTGCTGGTGAATGTATTCTTTTGAATGAATAACAAAAGCCATTCATGCAGTCCTCCATTATTTATAGGATGGTTGCTCTCAAATTCCTCGCCAAACTTCCTATTAAGTTTCCAAATATCTGCAGATTCACAGAATCATTATGACGGCATAGGTTGTCAATCACTCCCTAGTCTGCGAACGAGGATATGAGGGAGTGACATTCCAGCCAAGTAATTTATTTTGCACACAGTAAAAGTCCCCGGTAGTTTGTACACTGCTAAAATGTACTTGGTCATGACATTCTAAATAACTGTTATAATTAATTAATTTATGCAAAACGTGCAAATGGTATTTGATAACAAACCCAGTTTACGGGTTTTGCAATATCCAAATAATCGTCACTAGAGATTTGTAAAATACCACTGATGGGACTATGGAAAAATCACGCAATTTGGCCTTGCCCTACCGACTATGTTTTACTCTGATTTAATCTAAGTGAATATTATACAAATATACCAAGCTGTGAGAAAGTATAGTGGAAATTATCTATCTGAGGAGGGACTGGCATAGTAATATTTTTCCGAGGGGCGAAGCCCCGAGGAAATATATTACTGCCAGTGCCTCCGAAGATAGATAATTTCATTATACGTTCGAACTTAATGCTTGGTATATTTGTTTTATATCCCTCCCACTTAATAAAATTAAAAAATAATTTTTCAACGGCAGTCAAATGTTGTTGCGAGCCCCGATTTGTGCGAGCGCAGACACCGTAATTCGCGCAGCGCGATTTGATTGCTAACTTTAGCTAGGTTGCTACGTACGCTTGCGGAGAAGATCCCGGCTCTTCTCGACTTCGAGCTTGATTTGTTTGCCCATTTTCCGTTTGTTTACATTATATTTCATTCCTGAGGAAACAATAAAGGCAGGGAGACCCTTCCGAGATTCGAACTTTTGGACGCCACGTAACGTAAGTTGACGTCTCATCTGGTGTTGTTTGTGTTGACTTTATTTCACATTCAAGAGCACTTCAGAATTAATTTATAGTAGTTTCAAGTTAAGAAAGGACCAAAAGTGACAAATACTAACTTTACATCAGTTATCAAATGCTTTTAAGTATAAATATAAGGACTTAAAAAAGTGGTCCGAGGTGTAATGTCCGTAACATTTAAAATGTAATGTCCGTAATGCAACATTTATGGTCCTGTATGGAATATTCTGAATCTATTGTACCTAATTGTCATCCTACAACTTAAACAGGACCTTAGCACCCATTTCAGAAGAAAATTGGCTTCACTTCATGCTTAAGCTCACAAAATTTTTGACAAATGCGTTGGTAGGTGAAAAGTCATGTCCAAAAAATGTAATGTCCGTAACGGCAAGCATTTTGCGTGATAACTACCAAATGATAAACAGAAAGTTATTCAAATTTAAACTGTTAACACTTCAGGGTGACCTGTGTGAGAATACCACAAATAGGGTCAGAATGATAATCATGATTTCTTGAAATAAGCCCCCAAAGTTGCCAAGAAATGTCTGAATGTAATGTCCGTAACGCTGGAATTGCCCATCAGTAGTGGCGGTTTCAGACTCTGGATGTAGCTGTCACCTTCTAATTTTGAATTTGGTGGGATCCAACTGTAGCAAATGTAGCGTGACAATCTTTCAACTGCACTGGTGTTTTTTATTTACTTTTTCAGCTTTGATCAACAGGTATTCAGTTTTCACTACATGACACATAAATCAGGTCTGGCAGTCAGACTAGTTTCATGGTTTTATGAAATTCAAATTCAGTTGGCAATGTTATTCAGTGCATTCTGTTTGAATTTTATCAGGATTACTTTCATTTAACGTGACTTTTGAGCTCAATTCTGTAACAAAATATTGACATGAATAACCAGAATGCAGTAATGGGTTTTTGATTGTTAATTATTACATTGATTTCTTACGGCCCGATAAGTGATAGGCAGCTATCATTGTGGAGCTTCAATTAAAAATACTTGTCAACGTTGATTCATCTGAGGCTATATAGTAGTGTTTAACTGGACAATTAACACCCCAGAATACCCAAAGTTGGAAGTTTATGTGCCACTGTTTGCAAGATATGACTGAATAAACATTAAACTCGGGGCGGTAAAAATCAGCCATAGATTACACACAGTAAGTCTAAATGGGAAGAAATGGGGAAGTGATCTGCCAACTTTTTTAAACGCATAAATATGCCTTTTGAAAAACAATTTTTTCAGGCTTTCATTTTTAGATCTTATCAAAGACACTTGGTAGCATGGGGAATCATTTAGTCTGAGATTTTTCTATTGTGGTAAATGCTTACACTCTCAGTTTGTAATATTGCCTTTCTAATGGTTAGATCTCGGTTCCAGACCCAAGGCAAGTTTTTCTACTGCAGAGTACACTTACTCTCGACTTTTCTAACTCTAGAGTACTAGTATACTAGTGCCTCAGTGTGCACAATGTGCACAGATACTTACATCAGACACTAGTCGAAGTCAAGCAGATAGTAAGTTTCCTTGTCAATATAGGACGGGTTAAAGGGGAAGTCCACCCGACATAAGTTTGGTTTAATAAAACAGAACATATAAGCAACTTATTAATGAAAGTTTGGGCGGAAATCCCCAAAGAATAACAGAGTTATGAAGTTAAAGTTTTTAATTTTGTGATGTTACATGCGAGCAGCTCCCCATAATATCAAGGATATAAATTCATAAATTGGCATTTTTTTAAAAATGGTTCATGATAATCGAATGTTTGGGTTTTTTTTTTCACAGAAACATGTATGGAAATGTGTTTCTCCGCATTAAATATGGATGTACAGGTAAAATATTTTCAGTTTCTGAGAAAATGGCACTTCTTTATGAATGTTATTTTGCCTGACTGATGGGGGAATGCTCGCAGTGTGACGTCACAAATTTAACACTTAAAAAATTCATAACTCTGCCTTCAAATTCTGTGATGGATTTTTGCCATACCTTTCTTTAATAGTTCTGTCATTTTTCTTCTTTCTCATTACAATCATGTGATGTCAGGGTGACCGCTCTTTAATCTAAGCTTCTGGAAACCAGACTAACATGTTCATGTTCATTGTTCGCCTGTTTGATCCAAGGTACTGTACTGGTCTACTGGACAGCTCCCGATTCGTCTCCAAGAGCTGACGCGTCATCGCACCATCGTGGAACCCGGTCCGATCCTACATGGCTTTAGGCCCTTTGTCATCCAGAACTGGGACTTACTGATGGAAAAGTAAGATACTGCAGCCCTCAACTGGTCCTACTTTTCCTATTTTTTCTACTTTTTGGTGAAGATCTAGATTTTCCCTATGTGTACGTTTTTTTTTGCCCCTAAAATCCTTATTTTCCAAATTTTTTGTTACTTCTTGTAAACAAAATTAAAATCTTTGGCAATGGTTTTAATAATTGTTTGGAGTTGAGTTTAGTCTGTACAGGCTTGTTGTGCGGAGAAGTATGTAACTACATTATTCACGTTTGTGAAGGAAAATATGTTTTTTTCGCGGATTTCCTACTTTTTTGCCAATCTTATATTTTATATGCATATTCCACAGTGTTTCCATTTCTTCGGCGTTATTACTCCAAGAACTACTTTAAATATCCTATCGTACTTTTCTCCTACTTTTTGGAGATTTTGCTTCCTCGATTTCTCCTGCTTTCAAGCCAATCATTAGTTTGAAGGCCGCACTGAATGTCTCCTTTCTACATTGAAACTTCTATTTATACCTCGCACTGAACAATCTGAAGGATGTAGGAATCAGTGTACGGTTTGGGCAGCCAGGGCGGCGGTCAGTCGTCCATTTCGAAATCTTGTGCAAATCAATACTACTTCCTCAGTTTTTGACAATCAAT
>JZLH01S0195962.1:143643-160349 GCA_001188425.1 Eucidaris tribuloides | reverse complement strand
GGCCCACACCGATGATACAAGGCTTTGGTCAATTGCCAGGTACTTCCAGATCTCTTCAGTTTTGCTAACAAGCACTTCATATAGTGACAGTCATAAATCACGCTTTTAGTTATTTAAGAGGATGAACGGGAGGATGCGGTTCTGTGAGTGATGTATATCTACCAGCAAGGTTACATATACCACTGTAACACCTGAGAAAACATATTTTGAGTTATTACTGTGATTACTAAATTGATGATCAATTTAATGTACATATTTTGGATTGTCAACTTTATGTACACTGTGCATTTCTAGGTTATCTTAAAGGTGAGTATCAACTATCAGACTTTAACCCTTAACATGCCAAAGACATTACAGCTGTATGGATAATATGTGCATTTAGTTGGTTCATATTTGCTCCTTTGGCACTATGTATAAGAGTCAAAGATTTATGTCAATTGTTATTTTACTTCTTTTTTTTTAATAATTTTTCATCAGAGAAATTGGGTTAAAGAGTATCTGCTAGAGTTCAAAGAACTTCAAAGCATGATGGGTAGGCAAGTATTTTTTTTTATCACTTTTTTACAGGATAACAATGATCTTTACAATTGAAAAGATGGTGCATCCAGCGCTGGGCATGTACATTTGGAAAACCATTTGTCATATGGGCAAATGTAAATTTGTGGAGATAGACAGACTACACACAACTTTCAACAATTTCTATACCATATTTTCATTTGGCAAATGGAAATGGGATACAATTTGTCCAGAAATACCAGGGGGCGGATCCAAAGGGGCCACCCCCCCCCCCTTGGTATTTTTTTTCCCATTTTGACAAGTATTTTCAGAACTTTTCAGTAAAACAGGGGATCTGCACCCCAACCCCTTTGGAATTTTTGGATCCATCCCTGCTCACCATTGATGAACAAATGTTTAAGTGCATGGAATAAACAGTGTATTCCTATTTCTCTTTGTATTTTTTTATACCCAGAAAATTGTACTTTCAAGAGGCGGGAACTAGATGCGATGACAAGACGGAACCAGTAATTTACACTTTTGTGTGCCAAGGAAAATAAGTCAATACATCAACAACAGTGACTGTTTTGTTTGTGTTGACAATACTACCTTGGTGATGAGCAAAAATGCTTTGATAAAGGAACAGCTACATGCTCCCAACACGCGGAGAGAAAGGGCAAATGGAAGACGTCACTCAAATCAACATGTTTAATAATTTCACCATCACTGCAAATAGTTGTTGAAATGGCCATAATTAGCAATTCCACCGTGACAGCTACTGTACAGATGTAATTAAACTATTGACACAAGTTTTCATTGGCCAGACATACACCCACACAAACAAATGTAAGCCATCCTGTTACAACTTACATCAAGCAACAAGAAAACAGTGTACAGCGGTAATTTTTAGCCAAACACCCCAATACTGCAATGAGTAAAATAAATCACAACCGGTGCTTGTAAAATGAGCTCTCATTCTGACTTGATAAACCTACAGAAGTAATACAACTGGTAACTCAAGACAATTATTTTACACATTTTGGGATGATGGCGAATGATTTACTGCTGTTCATCTTTTTGCTCTTCGTCATCCTGGAGTCCGTCCTAGCAGTCAGTTACTGCCCACCCCTCTGGACGCACTACCAACTGGACCACGGAACATTCTGCTACCGGTTTTTCGGGAAGAGGGCGAGTTGGTCGGAGGCCGAGGTCACGTGCGCCGGTTACTCCTCGTGTGAGGGGGAGGAACTAGCTCACCTTGTGTCGATAGTATCCGCAGAAGAGGAAATGTTCATTACGGAATACAGGCAGAGCATGACTGGCTTGTATGGAGGAGGTTAGTTGGATATATTGGGGTGGGGAAGGGAATTCATATGCTGAATTCCTAGTGTCACAGCTGAACCCTTTAAAGGCAAGGTCCACCATGATGTCAAGTTGGTTTTAATAAAAGCAGAACAATGAGAGAAACATTCTAATGAAAGTCTGGCGAAAATCCACCAAGGAATAGTGGAGTTGTGAACATTCAAAGTTTTAAATTTGTGACGTCACATACATGCACAAGCAGTTCCCCATACATGTATGACATGTAATATTAACTTAATAAATTGCCACTTTTTATTAGTTCATAATTGAATGTCTTTTTTTTTTCATTGAAGCATGTATGAAATAATGTTTCTAATTATATATTGAATGCACAGGTAACAACATTTTAAATTTTCTGAGAAATTGGTATTTTATGGAATGTTATATTATATGATAATGGGGGAGCTGCTTGCATGTGACGTCACAAATTTAAAACTTTGAAAGTTCATAACTCCGCTACTCTATGATGGATTTTCGCCAACTTTTATTAATATGTTTCTCTCATTATTCTGCTTAAATTATTAAAACCAACTTCACGTCAGGGTGGACCTTGCCTTTAAACCCATGATTCCAAAACGCAATTGACATAATACATTATTCTTTGCTGAAAGTAATGGCAGCATTACAGAAACCTGGCATCAATTTTGTGAGCAATATGCACACATGCTTTCCAGTTTACACAGCAATTACTGCTGACGTAGATGAATAGTAAAAGTTGATAATATCCGAAGCTTTTAGTGTCAATAATTTATTCTAATTCAACTATTTTCATTGTTAATAATAACCTTAGTATTTGTAACAACCCCTTCTTGTTCTTCTTGATAATGTTCTTCTATTTCTTCTTAATCTTCTTCATTTCCTTCTTTCTTCTTAATCTTCTTTGTTTCGTCCTTTCTTGATTTTCTCCTTTGTCTTTTCCTTTGTCTGTTTGCTTCTCTTTCATTCTCGTCGTCCTCCTCCTTCTTTCATCTTTTCTCTTGTTTCTTCTTGTTTCTTCTATTTTCTTTCTTTCCCCGAGTTCTTCCTCTGAATCCTACCTCCATAGAAAAGTCATTTCACATTCATTTCTACCTTTAAGTAGGGTAAGTGCCAGAAAAGCATGCCAAAAAGTAGGATCATGCTGTCCTGGATAATTTAGGATGTTAATTTACTCCGGAACTATTCCCTATATTGAATAATGAAACCCTTGATATTGATAGACACCTACAGTTGCTTTATGTGTGTCCAAGTTTTGATGGTTTCATTTAGTCATGGATGTTTGCAGATTTCATTTCAAGAATATCTCAACATTAAAGCCCAAGGGTAGTTTTTTCGATCAGACAACTTCTTTGTCAATCGTTCACATAGTATTCTATTGTCACTCCAGACATCAGAAAACAAAATCAAACCTACTGAAAACTGTTTATAGTGACATACTGCGATATTTAAATTATCATAGAACATGTAGCGGTATGCACATTACCTATGGGCAATGTCGGTCACCCTCCCCCCCCCCCAGATATTTTACATTTTGAGCAATTTCTCAAGAATGGAAGGGTTTCCAAGCGAGTAATTTTCAGGGCATTGTAAGATCATGTAGGTCTACTCTACATGTATCTAAAAAACATAATTGCAAAGCATTTCATTTGTTTTCATTTACCAAAACCTATACATGGGTTTTAACTCTTAACGTGCCGAAGTGGCAGATCTGCACCAAACAATACACATAAAGCCCACAGAGGATTAAATCCTCTGGCACGTCAAGAGTTAAAGAGCAAACTTTTGTTCCCAAGAAAACTGGGTAGCCTCAAACATAGAATGGTGAATGCTCTCCTCCTAGAGAAGTACAAAGGGTTGCAGGACTAGCAGGAGGGTGTATCAAACAGTCACAGTGTCCCATAATTTCATGTGTGTGTGTTAGCTTGGTATACATTTTTTTTTTTTAATTGTGCAAGCTAAAGAGGTGATCAGCTATTTAGCAGGTATTTTGTACAATTAACCCGTTGACTACGAGATTCTGTCAATCCCCATAGACTTTGTACAGGGTCCATCCGGTTCCCGTAAGCAACGGGTTAACAAAATTTTGGGATCTGCAACAAATGAGCAACCTTACAGATTCTTGACCAATAATAAACATATGATATATCAACTTCCTGTCTATAATTGGGCCAGGCTTATCGAAACCTGTTAATTTGAAAACAATCTGAAATTTTGTAATTTTGTTGCAGTTATGCTGGAATAAATGAAATGAAAACTTTTTATTGTAAAATGGGGTTGGTAGTCAGATTGTCATACACATCATTGTTTTTTGTGATACGCATTGGTGATGTTCCAAACATATTTTTTTGGAAATCTCGATTGTTCAGATCTCAAAACCTCATAATGCAACATAAATATTCATAACTTTTTGTGTCAAAATGTAGTGTAAACATAAATTTGGTATCATACTGAAGCTAAGAAAACAAGCTTTTCCTAAATTTACAACAAGTTCCCCATAGGATACAGTAGGTCATATTTATAAATTTGAAAATCAGATATTCTAAATGAGAGATGTGCCATACCCCTCCCCCCCCAAAAAAAAGTCCAAGTTAAAGATAAATTGGAGTACTGGTTGAAGTGAAAAAGCTTTCATCAGAGTTCCCCATGTTTTTTTTGGTTTCCATGTGAAAGCATATCACACTTATATTATAATATGGGAACAGTTCACTTCAAATGTTATAAATTGTTGTAGGATTGGCAGTTTGAACAGATGAATTTTCCATCACCATCCCCTCTGTTGCAATATTAACAAATAACACTGTTACACATATCAATTTCTGTGTTACTGTAGTACGTGTACATTGCCAGCATGATAAATTGTGTAGAAGTTTAGTAAAAACGAAGTGTTCTGTTGTTTTCAACCAATCTCTTCTGTACTAGAGTGACATTTTCAGAATACCATCTGTTTGTAGATGGATTGAAAACAGTTGATATTAAAATCTTGTTGTTGGGAAAGCACTCAATCTAATCTTTAATTATTAATATGTCATCATCTTCTTTCCACCTCCTCTCCTTCTTCTTTCATCTGTCTATCAGGGGATCCTGGCATGTGGATCGGCTTCACAGACCGTGGTGTCGAGGGCAGCTGGCAGTGGGTGGACAAGTCTGACTTCCCCTACCTCAACTGGTGGAGGGGGGAACCCAGTGACTCGGCAGCCATGGAGAACTGTGCCAGGCAGGTAGTACCCCTCATGGGGTTCTCCGTATGGATTGACAACTCGTGTGCCGAGGAACATCCCTTCATGTGTAAAATGCCTGCACAGTGACCTCTGAACTTTTGACCTCATTTGCATACTGGTCAGGAGCTCATAATCATGTTTGGAAGTCAGTGATGGATAGTAAGGGATGCGATTTGACCAGTGACCACTCTTTTGACCTTTTTAGTACCGGTAGACTGGTAAGAAGCTCAGTATCATAACTGCAGTTTAGAGACACGGAGAACTATGAATGTCACGTAACTTGTGATCACTGAACTTTGACTTTTGACCAACAGTATAATTCAGACTGGTCAGATGCTCAGTACATGTATCACAACTGGAAATTAGTTATGTGGAGAGCAAGGGATTCCATTTGTTCAGTGATTAAAGAAGTTCGACCTTTGAACTTTAGTTTAGATTACTTTGTAGACTGGTCAGTAGCTCATTATCACAATCAAAATTAGTGACCAGTTATCACTGAACTTTGACCTTTGAACTTTTGAACTTTTTGTGGACAGGTCAAGAGCTCAGTATCACAACTGGAAATTAGTGATATGGACAGCAAGGGATGTCCTTTGATCAGCGAACACTGAACTTTGAGCTTGAAAGGTCAAATTTGAGATGGATAAAGTGTAAAATTTGGAACTACAAATTACAAACAAGCACAATTTTTGACTAAAAATAATCAATGTGAAACATGCACACTCTCGCTCACAGCAATGGTGTGCAGCAATAATAATAATAATAATAATACGTAGCTTTTGTATAGCGCATTTCACATCACTAGGATGTATCAATGCGCTTTACAAGACAGTGTAAATACAAATAATCTACTAAGACTTAAAATATTAAATAATTCTCAAACACAAATCATAATTCTGGATTAACTACAATTAAATGAAACTAGTGATATGACAATTACTAAAGCAACAATTAAACTTAAAATACTATATTAATATTAATAACAAATGTGCTTTCCTTTTCTACTGAAGAATTGAAATACTACTTAGACTTAAATTATTAAATGGTTCTCAAACACAAATTAGCTACAATTACGTTAAACTAGGAATATGACAATTACTAGAGTAACAATTAAACTTAAAATACAATATTAATATTAATAACAAATGTGCTTTCCTTTTCTACTGAAGAATACATGCATATTGGGATGGTTAATATGAACACGAAAAAAGATGAGACTTGAGCTGTATTTTAAAACGGTCAATATTTGGTTGTGAATGAAGAGATGAAGGGAGAGAGTTCCATAAGATGGGTGCTGCATAGGAGAAGGATCTATTGCCGAATGTCTTTGTTCTGCACTTTTTGACGGTGCTGCATCGGAGAAGGATCTATTGCCGAATGTCTTTGTTCTGCACTTTTTGACGGTGATTTTGAGAAGCAGATCGAAGTGTTCTTGGAGGATTATACGATGAAATCAAATTGGTGAGGTAATCTGGGCAATGACCATGGATAATCAATGCGCAATGTGCAGGCTTCATATCCAGGGAGCAAAAAAGTAGTCAGACCTGTCCTTACTAGTCACCTGCCCCAAGTGGCCACTAAATTGATTTTCATGTCAATTATGTGAATTTCCAAACCTGTCTATAGCAGCCACTTTTGTATTAAGTTCATGTTCTTTTCTTTTCTCTCTCTATAGACTGGTTTCCTAGTAATATGATTTAAGCATACTTTTGTTTAATCAATAATCACTTCTTATCAGCAGTTTAAACTGCTTTCTTGTTGGAGATGTTGAGTCTAAGAGGTACATGTACTTGTAATCAGGTAATGACCATAGTGTACAAATTTATGACTGTGCTACAATACATGTATGTCATCTGGCATGCTATTGTGTAGTGTTCAATAGTATAATGTTGCTTTTACATACATGTGTATCTGAGGATGCGTAAGAAGGATCAAGTAATAAATTTTGTGTATCCTACAACTTGAGCAATTCGCTGCGCGCAGCCGATGGGGTATGCCTCCGCACCCCCGTCCAATTCTTAAACTTTGAATGTATGGGCGCATTGTAACCCTTGTGACCGTTCAACTCTGAAATTTCATTTATCGCCCCATACTTCATTCAAATTACATCAATATCCGATAAGGCTGTTCTCAAGTATCATGGTAAAGATATTAAGTATGGGTCCTCTCGTGACCTTTGACCCTTTAACCCCAAAATATCAGTTCATTGGTACCTATAACACTTACATGTACTTACACCCAGTTACATCAATATCCGATAAGCCATTCTCATGTTATCGTGGTAAAGACACGATGTATGGAGCCTTGTGACATTCGACCTTTGACCTTATAACCCTGGAATCTGAGTTTCATTGGTACTTATAATACATACTTCACCCAAGTTACATGAATATCCAACTGGCCGTTCTCAAGTTATCGCGGTAACAAGCCCAAATCAGACATATTTTAGGCCTGTTGACCTTTGACCTTTGACGCTTTCAGGTCAAAATCTAATCAGTTATTAGTGGCTCATCATACATACTTCACCCAAGTTCATGAAAATTCAACTGGCCGTTCTCAAGTTATCGCGGTAACGACCCAAATCAGACATATTTTGGCCGCTTTGACCTTTGACCTTTCAGCTCCAAATCTAATCAGTTCATTGGTGCCTCATAATACATACTTCACCCAAGTTACATGAAAATCCAACTGGCCGTTCTCAAAGTTATCGCGGTAATGAGCCCAAATCAGACATATTTTAGGCCCGGTGACCTTTGACCTATGACCTTTCAGGTCCAAAATCTAATCAGTTCATTGGTGGCTCATGATACATACTTTCACCCAAGTTACATGAAAATTCAACTGGCCGTTCTCAAGTTATTGAGCGGTAACGAGCCAAATCAGACATATTTTAGGCCCGGTGACCTTTGACCTTTGACCTTTCAGCTCCGAAATCTAATCAGTTCATTGGTGGCTCATAATACATACTTCACCCAAGTTACATGACAATCCGACAAGGCCCGCTCTCAAGTTATCGCGGTAACGAGCCCAAATCAGACATATTTAAGGCTCCGGTGACCTTTGACGCTTTGAACTCCAAAATCTAATCAGTTCATTGGTGGCTCATAGTACATACTTGGTCCTAGTTACATCAAAATCCGATCGGGGGTTCTCAAGTTATCGCGGTAACGAGATCCGGTAACGGACGGACGCACAGACGGACAACCCGAAAACATGATGCCTCTGGCAACTTCGTTGCGGAGGCATAAAAATTCATATCTGTGAATATCTGTGTGTGTTTGGCAATGTAAGTTTTTTATAATACAGTGATATGATAAAATGTTAGAAACAGAAACATTTTTGGATAAATGCATGTAATTTCAAATAGCTGAAAACAAATGGAGCAAGAATTTTTGTTAAGTCTACATAATGTACTAAATCTTATATTTATAAAACCAAATTCATAGTAACTCGAGATACTGGTGGAAAATTGGGGTTAGAAAGAAAATTGTATGTTGAGGGGCATGAGGGCTACATGTAACTTTCAAGTTTGATAGTAAGCATGTTGTACATGTATATTAAACTCTATGAGGAAATTCACAGGCTCTTTTGTGATTTTTTACATTTTTATTTGTGTGTGTATGAGTGGGGGTCTTTCAAGTATGGGAAGTAACATAAATTGGTGACAATTCCAGGTGTGTGAATCCGAGCATTTTTCACAACGATATAATCAATTACATGATACAATTTGATTTCTTTACCCCCTCCCACCCCAAAAAGGAGGACATTCAATGATTGCCTGGTCATAAAACAATGTCTTCCCCATGCATAGACAGAATACCAGGGGAACAAAGTCTTGTCAGAAATCTTGAGATAAGGATGAAATGGTGCTGACAGGAGGATCAGATGATCAGATAGGGCACCTGAGACTGATGCTGACACATACTTGGGGTGGTATTGACTTGAGAAATTCCCAGTTGGGGGGGGGGGGGAGAGAGGAGGGGGTCAAGACCCTAGCATGTGACTGCCAACATGTACTGCAGGCTGGTGGTTGTGCAACACTGTAGCTCTGTTTTGCAAAAATTTATACAACCAGAAACTCCTGCAAAGTCTTTCTGCAATATAATATACCGTGGGGTAACTGCAACTCGATTTGGCAGAATCGTGATAAAGAACTACCACACTGGAGAATGATTTGAATCTCCTGTTTTTTTGCAATCCTAATTCACACGGGTAAAAAAACCATAATCAGGGTTGGCTGGTAAATACCGGGCGGTAAATACCGAGTGGTAAATACCGGTATATACCGGTAAATACCGCCTTACTATTTTTGACAAAAACGATAAGTACTGGGAAATACTATAAAAAAGTTTTTTCTTGAAAGATAATAACTTATAAATGTCAAGATTGTTGTTCAGTAAGTGTGATTTAACATAAAATACAGCAGAAAACTAACTTACCGGTAACTGATGGTGGGGAAGTAGGAACTCATTCTGATTGGTTGGACAAGTTTTCTACACAGCCAAATCAATACTAAGAGTAGGAAAATTTTAAAATCACTTGCTTTTATTTTAAAAGTTGTTTTCAATCATTTCAATCTGCAAATATCTGAATTGTTCCATAAATCCAGAACACTTAAAACAGCATACCCCAGACAGATATTGATTTTGTCCCTGTGTATTCAGCAAGATGAAGGCCGCACCCCACAAAAGAGCTACATGTAACACCTGAATAATGTACAGTGTAGTTCTGTACAGTATGTGAAATAACACTGAATTAAATTATCAAAATTGAAAAGAGTTTTTAACAGTCTTTTCATTTGAAATTTATCACTTCAAGGTGGATTTGTGTAAAAAGAGCCTAAATGAAGGGCATTAATGGCCTTTTTAGTGTACCTTCGCCCACGTATTTCCCAGTATTTCCCAGGTATTTCCTGGTATTTCCCATTATTTCCTGGTATTTCCCAGTATTTCCCGCCTGGGTGGGAAATACAGGTATTTCCCGGGAAATTGCCAACCCTGACCATAATTAGAGTAAAATTTCCCGTGCTTACATCAGGTTTGATTTTAATCTTAATGTACATTTTTTTTATAAGTTGCATTTGTGTAACTGTACATGTAAGTGCTTTGTTGAAATTCTGAAGAGGCGCTTTATAAATATTGAATAATGGATATTATTACTTTGTAATCATCTTCTGGCCAGGCAGCATGTGAAAACAATCCCCTTTAATAAGGATGAAAAACTCTTTGATGGCTCAGTCAAAGTCACTCAATTTTTCACCTTTTCTCCTTTATATTTCTGCATTCACTGAATGTGATTAACTGTACAGTAGAAGTCTGAACTTTATTGCACAGTACATATCAATACAGCGTTTATTTTTATTTAATTTCTTTATATTTGTTTATCATCAGTGTACAGTAGTAGCATAAGTCAGATTGACAAGATATGATTTGACCCAGCCGCATTAGTAACCAGGCTATTTTTACTCCAGAAGCTGGCATATCCCTCCAAGAAACATATGTTCCTCATGCAACCAGATCAACATATCACTCCCAATAATATGATCTCTCGTATTGATTTTCATGACAAGTCAGTAATCACAGTATTGTCAACAGAGTGGATTGTGAGGGCAAAGTGTGCTTTTCAATGGACGATATTTTCTGATTTCTGATTTTATCGATCTGACCTGGTCTGTCAAAAGGGGTTGGAAGCTGCAAGAACTCGCCTTCCCTGGAGACTAAGTGCAGACTTTACCTATTTTCGTATTCTTTGGTAAAATTTATATTTTCCTAAAATTCTGATGTGCTAAAATTAATTTTGTTAAATCTTGTACAATGGCAAGTCTAGCTAGTATCAACTTTCAGGTGCATAAATAACAGAAATGAAACTTGTTTTTCTTTCATTGGTAAATTATTTAACTTTTGCTATGTTGACATTGCACCAATACTAATCCACATATCTGTTTTTCATACTTACATGTACAACATAGACAATATCTCAGTTTCAGACTCCATTGCTGAAATTTCTAAAACAAACTTGCCATGAACTGACCAAAAAATACATAATACACTTATTTAGACACAACAGACACAAACAGACATACACACAAAAATATCTTACCTATACATGTAGAACAGGACTGCAGAAGAGGCAGCAAATAAAAGAACCTGAACAAATAAAAAAAAAAAACATATATGCAATTTAATTGTAATCTACAAGAACAATTTCATTTTCCCAGATGTCAGGCATAAAATCAAAGTCACGTGCATGTACATGTAACATTTGGTCTGCAGGTTTTCTCTCTATCAGCTATCAAATCAACAGACATTAATGTGTAGCTTCATATAATAATATCCTAAAAGCATGATGCACGTTTTGTTTCATTTCATGTCAGCAAATTTTTTAAAGGTAAATGACATGATTGGGGATAGTCCTCAACTTGGGCTGAAACTATTCTAGAATCAGGTAAACTATGTAACAATTCTCCTGTGAAAATCTTGTAGTCAAATGTTGACTCATTCTAAAATAATATATGTCATTACCCCTCGTGGTAGGCAAACCTGCTGTGTGGCTCTCTATGGGTCCTATTTTTATCGTGCCCTGATAGAATTAATGTTTATGCTTGAGTCTCCTTAAGTAAACAAATTAGGGACAAATCCTTCTAGCTGGGAGATCCTCTTCAGCTGGTGTATACTGTAGGTGGTATATATTTCAACTCATTTGGTTCTTGGGGCATTTTCAAGTGTTCCCAATCATGTCACTTACCTTAATATTGCAAAGAAATTTGCATTTGATTACAAGAACAATTTGACTGTTGTACTGTGGATGGTATGCCTCTGCCATCCCTTGTGAATTCTCCACCCAGCGATGAATGGCCATCACCACTCACTTAATTAAATTCAATATGATCTCCTATTTAACATTTTATATTTTTTAATTAATTGATTGATTTATTTATTTACTAAATTATCTACAAGTTTATGTATTTACTTATTTACTTATTATTTACTATTATTTTATTTTACTATCTATGTATTCATATACTGTATCTAGATCTACCTAGATTTCTTTCTATCCATCTACAATGTATCTCTTTGTCTATCTAAATAGCTGGCTTTTTATTTATTTCTCTCTATTAATTCATTTACATAATTTAATTTATTTTGTGGTGACCTAGTTACTTTCCAGCGCAAAAACTACACAAGTACACAAGGCAGCCAGGAATACAATACATCTGGAAATACAGTCCGTCATGATAATACACAATCAATTTTGATAAAAATGTAGGTCAATTACATGAAGTCAGATTTATAATCATTCTGTTGTATCCCAGTGGGGGCCATGGCAGGAAGTAATGAGTTAGTGCTATCCTTCTGTGTACACCTGGACTTCCTACGTGTACATTTGTGGAGGACAGGATCTGTGATTTTCTGGAGAAAAGTATGTCATGTTCAGTTGAAGTGAGCCCTCTTTTGTCAGAAGTATAGTCAACTCACAGGCAACTCATGCTCCTACTGTAGTTCAACTATAGACTTTCCTTATAACAAACTCCTTTGTACCAGGAATATTACTTTGTCATCAAATGTTTGTCATACTTTATCAATTCAAGGTAGCAAAAACAATAGAATATAATGAAAATTTCAACTTTGGTAACAGAAAAAATGTCTTTTGATTTTGTTGTATATATCCGGGTTCTTTATAGAGAGGGTATACCATATGTAAAAAGCCCTGTCTTTTCTTCTGCATAATATGACAAAGTATTTACAGGCACTAGATTGAAAGACAGTAGGAAAACATTGCACTCTATTAATCCATGGGGATGATTAGGGCAAAAAGATGCACCACATCAATTATGTAGACATGAACAACACTAAACATAAACAAATAACAGAAACATGAATATCTCAAAATTGAAAGCTGCTATTTTGTGGTGAGTCATCCACAATTAACACCATTCAACACCAGCTGTGTTGATAAACTTCTATTTTCCATATGTCAATCAAGAAAATTGACAATGACAATAAACGTTCTTGCCTACAAGTACTGTACATGTTATGTTCACCGCATAAACACATTAAGTGCTCTGTCCTTACACTTCAAGGGCTTTGAGTCTGAAAGTAAACAATTTGGGCAATATTTTGGTAATCATCAAGGTACCCATTGTTTTCAGTAAAACAAGAAATCCTCGTATTTGACGTAAATTGAAACAATTTGACAAGACTGGGATCAAATTTGTCAAGTGGAGCAATCAAGTCTGTCCATTCCTCAGATTATCTTCTTAATCGCAGGTCTCAACGGCCAAAAATAACAAATGCCAATCACTTTTTGAAAGTGTATATACCGCCAAAGATAAGGAGGTAATACCACCCTCAGGCAATGATAAAACGATGGGATTGAATAATATCCTGATGTAAAAATGGCCTTGATTGTTCGACATGTGACGCACACAACAGTGGGGGAGGGGGAGGGGGAAGGAGGGGAAGGGGTTAGGAGGGGAAGGGGTTAGGAGGGGAAGGGGTTGGGTGAAGGTTGTGGAGACATTTTGCCTGGGGGTTTGATGACTGAGACTGAATGTTCTGACTGAGTCATTGCACAAACTATGTGATAACTTTCTTCAGGGGGGCTACATAAATTCATTATACTATCCTCCACAATTATAATTTCAGTTTAAAAACAATAAAACCAATGACAAGGAGAATTTTAAAAGTGTCAGAGAGAGGGAGGGGGGATGCATGTGCCTTGAAGGTTTCATGACTGAATATTCTGACAGATGTCATGTAGATTAGATAACAATATCCATAAGATAGAGATACAGTCCTCCAGAAATGTACGAGTTTAACCTGTTACCTCCAAGATTATGTATGGCAATTCCCATAGTGTTGATATGATGCATTCAGTTCCTATAGCAGGCAGAATAACTTGGTTTTAAACACCAGAAAACCAACTAAGTTAGTATTTTCTGTTAGTTACTAACCGAAAATATTTCAAAAGTTTCGCCAAAAAAGAAAAAAAATGTGATAGTGATCATCACTTCTCATCTTTTTATCAGTTCTGCATGACCATGAGTTCTGATAAGGAAACATGATGAGAAATTGCTAACATGTCTGACTAAGCTTAATCACTCAAGACTTGCCTTCAAACTTCACAGTTGATTGATATGGAAAGAAATGAGGGCTAGCCAGGAATGTGAAGCACTTAGAGAATGTAAATATACGACACAGGTCCTCACTATAACATATGCACATTTCTTTTGACCATCTCCAATGAGAACAGTGGCAAAATGTGAAGAACTACATGTACTGTACTTCATCTTTTAAAGATCACTTGAAGGATTCTGCCTCAAAGTTCAGACACAAACCACCAACCCAGTCCATGTTTACACTGAGCATACTCATCCCCAGCAGATTAACATTCTACTCAAGAAAGGTTCAATCTTTAGTTATGGGCTACCGGCCTACTAGTTAAAACAACCAAAACAAACAGAAATTCCCCTCCCCCACAAAAAAATTATAATAATAATAATACAAAATAAGTCAATGAATAAAAATAAAATCAATAAAAATATATACATGTAAAATTTATGGAACAGGCAAAAACACTTGACATAATGGCATACTGTAGAAAACTGCCATCAAAAACAAAGATGACATAATTTCACTTTTAATACATGTACTTTCAAAAATGCACAGGTTTCTCTTTTCAGAAGACCCACCAAGAAACAATGTCATTCACCTCCTTGGAGTTTTTGTAGTTGTTTGGGCCTATTCTATCCGGGATACTTTAAAAATGTTCATTCCATGCTACTGACGACAGATGTCAGGTATAATTTGCTGAGACCCCAGGCAAGCAAGGTGGCTTGTCAGATCAACTTTTGGCTAGAAAATGATACGTACGACATTTGAATGTTTTACAAGGGGAATGATCCATTGGGGAGCGGTGTTTCACTCAGGCGCTGGAAGGAATGAATGAAAAGAAATGAATGGAGGGCAGTCTAGTGAAACCCAGTATAGAAAACATTGCTCAATTGCTTTTTGACTCAAAATTATGGGTAACCTTCCCCTCTGGCTAGGTATGTATCAAATGTAAAATGATGAAAAAGGGGTGTGCTCCTTAAAAATGTAACCCCTATGGGCTCACCTATTCTATTTTTGGAATCCACTGTTCTTGAATGGTTATGGAATTTCAAAGCTGTTGCATAGAGCAGTCAAGATGCTCATTCATTTTCAAAATGAATTTAAGAACATATATCTCACGTTTTTTTTGGGGGGGGGGGGGTGGGGTGGGGGTGGGGGGGTTAAAAGCTACAGTAACATGAGAAACATGTTCAGGAAGTTAGGTATCAAATGGCAAACCATGGATTATGTTGAATTCAAGAGATATTTATAACATGCCTACAATTTGGCTTAACAGACCTGCTTTCTTCAGTCCCCTACCATGACTCCTGCAGAAATTATGATGGCACTATGGCCACTGATCTACTTTTCTGAATTGTAAGTTTTATCCAACGTGGCATTTCAATTTGTCATCACGGACACACTCTTATTTGTTTTGGTTTTTTAAATAAATTTCAAAACTCTGTACCTTTCTGATGTGAAGAACTGGGATGATTTTGCTTGCATATAGGAAAGAAATAGCATTTCCCTTAGGAGTGTGTAACAAAATGATCAAGAAATATAGGAAAATCATATCATTCAAAACCAGAGCTGGTATTGGTCAAAATTAAGATTCTTTCCTCCAATTCAAAATGGTTGTGTGTAAGGTATGGGACTGCAATCACTGTCACCTGAATTCATCCTGGATTTCCCCATTTCTGTTGGAGTTTTAATTTGATTTCAAGCTCATGATTATTGCAAGTGAGTACTTTGACGTGATACAGTTGTTTGAAGTCATGTAGGACCAAAACTTTTTCGTTATTGGAGTATTACCAGGATTTTATTTTTTGGAACCAAGTCTGCTGCAGTGTCCTGTTCTCCTTCATGGTCCCACGTATAACATTTGCTGTTACTGTGAACTTCTGATGCAGTGCTGAGAGGAGTTGAAGTTCACTACCCCAAGCCTGACAGCTACATGTATTATTATCTTGCCTGGTTAACTACATTCCTGCATCTTAATCACACTGTGAACTTTTGTTGTAGTGCTGAGAGGAGCTGAAGTTCACTACCCCAAGACTGACAGCTATTGTTAATTTGCCTGGTTAACTACATTCCTGCATCTTATTGACACCACCCATTATTGTAAACAATGGCCACCAGCTCTGCAGTGATGAACACCAGACAAACAGCTGCAGTAACGTGTCAAGTAATGACAGACCTTTTGAAAAATGAAGAATTTGTTAATCTCCTTGGCTCAGTGGTCAGCAATGCTGTGGAAAAGAAAATGGCTGATATGTTTGATCGACTGGACCGTGTACAAGGCACCATCTTTGACCTGCAAACTCAACTGGAAAAGAAGGATCAGGAAATAGAAAAATTATCTAAACTTGTCTCATCTCAGAGTGCAACAATCAATACTTTGGAGCATGAGTTCAACAAAATGGAGCAATACTCTCGCAGACCCTGCATCAGATTTCTCGGTGTAGAGGAAAAAGGGGGTGAAAACACAGATGTGCTGGTTACCGACATTTGCACAACAAAGCTTGGAATTTCCTTGGATGCAGAAAAACACATTGATCGA
>JZLH01S0195962.1:117733-133746 GCA_001188425.1 Eucidaris tribuloides | reverse complement strand
TTATTTCTAATGCTCTTTAACATTTTCATTTTTATTTCCGAACAATGATGTAATTTTTTCTTTCAGACAGGTAAAAATCTGAAAGTGATTATTGTACTGTTTACATGCTTTTTTGGACAAGTCAAAATCTGAAAGTGATAGTTTTACTTGCCCAAAGGGCAATTTAAAAAAGTTTGGGGAGAGAACAGCATTATCCCTAACTAGGCCGGGGTATTTTGGGAGATCATATGGCCGGGGGGGGGGGGCGCCTCACAGGCCCCCCCTTGAGATCTCGGCTGCTGACCGCGCGGTCGCGATGAAAATTGGCATGCACATCACCCGCGACGTAACCTATAAAATTGCATAGTTATTTTTTTCATGAAAATTGTTTTTAGTTAATTATGCTAATTTATGCATAATTAATATGTGAAATCATACTTTTTGCTCTAACACACTAAATACAGCTCCAAATGTGTTAATTTTTGGAGTAGAAACCCTTTGTGGTGTTCTTAGCAAATGTACTTGAAAAAAATTGCAATACATGTATCAGGTCCATTTATGTATTTTATTGTTTTTGCAATTTCCTATGTATTTCTTTGTTTTTTGACCTTTTGTTTTTCATTGTTTTTTCGATGAAATTTGTTGGTGACACTTATGCGAACATAAACAGCATAAAATTAAGTAACCTGAATCAGTAAAAGCAAAAACATTCATACATATGTGATATTTGGCTGAGAACACAATTTGTATTGAATTTGTACACAAAATCACATTTTTGAGCAATTTTTGGTGCGACATGCATGTACAAAATTATGCGTATCTTCGGAACCGCGTACCCGGGCGTCGCAAATTTGGTCTTAAAAGATGCGGGAGACTCGGAGAAAAAAAGTCATGAAACATCGTGGCGAGAGCTTTTCGCATTGCGAACTTATTGCGCGAAACGTCGAGGGGGTGGGGTTGCCAGGCCCCCCCCCCGGCCTAGTTAGGGTTAATGCTTTGGCTGCAGGAAACAGATGTGCCATGTATTAACCCTATGGGAACTACAGAATCTCACAGGCAATGGGTTTAGTGTGAAAAGTAGAGCTTGATTACCGTCGGACATCTGATGGAAGATGGCGGGATTGCCGACCCCAGTTGGGCTGTGCGTCGGAAGACGAGGCAACAAACTTATTGGTCACATCCCAGTGGCCGACTTCTGCATTCCGCACACTACCGTAGTCAACGCATTCAAGAGGCTGCCCCTTACTGTCTAGAATACACTCAAAGTCTGTGATAAGTCAAAACAAATGAAAAACAGTAATTGAAAAGTACAACATATGCAGAGATGCCAACCAGTACGGATTTTTCCGGGAGGTCTGGTCTTATTACAGCTATTAGGCGGTACGGTAAACAATAAAAAGGTTACATAATAAAAAAAATGAGAAAAATATTTGAAACACCTGAACCAAAAGTTTTCTTAAGAGGAAAAGCATGAATAAAACAAACCTTTTGTTCCGTCACTCATCACTTAATGTAAACACGGCATTTCCATTACAATTTGGGCTTTGCATTCAAATCACTTCAGTAACCAAGGAATTTGGTTCGGTAGTTTTATTTATTTTGGTCATTCATGTTCTATTCTTATTATAATCTACGTTTTTTTTTGTTGAATGCACCGCCTAGTAACTCTAATAAGACCAGAACTGCCCTGGAAAAAAAACGTACTGGTTGGCATCACTGCATATGAGCCACTTACTGGTATGTGGCAAAGGACAATAGTCAGTTTCATGTCAAAAGACTATATAATTGTAATTGTAACAGACCAGTTTATTAACATATTCAAATTTCATGCATACCTTTTAAACATAGGTTGTCCCAGACAACCTAAGAGCTTGCCTGAAGCTTGCCCAACATAGCAACAACTAATACATGCAAGTTGGATTCCAAGTATTACAATGTATTCATTATAAACAGGCTTATGGAATAGTTTGTTACTAGGCCACTATGGAAGAAACATCCATAAATTTGAAAACAATTAGTATACCGTGTGTTGCGCTATATTTGATTTATGTGTGAGTTGTTAATCCTGGAGAAATATTGCCAATTTGGCGATGAATTGTCATGATGATTTCATCAGTTGCCTGCAGTAATGAATGTGGCATATTGCTATTTGTGGCACTTGGACCCATGGGACTAGTATGAGTCTCAAACAAATGCCTATTGCACAGTCTTCTCTGGACTCGCTACAAGAACACTTCATTTTAAACTTTAATTTAACAAGATTAATAGTTCTGTACTTTCCCAGTTTTTATATAAAGGTGTTTAAGGTTAGTGACATGATTGGGAACACTTGAAACTGCCTCAAGAACCAAATCAGTTGAAATATATACCAACTGTACACTAGCTAGAATGGATCTCCCAGCTGGAAGGATTTGCCTCTAATTTGTTTACTTAAGGAGAATTAAGCATAAACACACTAGTATTTTAATTTTTTCTGGGCCAGATAAAAATAAGATCCTTAGGGAGCCACACAACACCACAACAGATATTGACATAAGTTATTTTAGAATGAGTCAACGTTTGACTACAAGATTTTCACAGGAGAATCCTTGCATAGCTTACTTGATTCTAGAGTAGTTTCAGCCCAAGTTGCGGATACCCCCAATCATGTCATTACCTTTAACATAAGATGAAAGCTCTATACTTTCACTTAATAAATTCACTGTGACAATGAATTCTACATTTCTGTTTGTTACTTTAAAAAATACTACTACTCTCTGTATTTGAGAACAAGCTGCGTCTTTTCCAGTTTCAATATGGTGACAGTTCATTGTCTACACTGCTAATCTTACCGACAGTATAGGCATAGGGCGTCTGGACGTGGCATCGCAAAAATGCTGGTCCACCAAGTACTTCCTGCAGTACAGACTCAATATCCTCCCTCAGCGCGGCAAATGAGTGAACTTCAAGTGAAAAGAAAATAAACCAATCTGTGACATTGGTTCCAGCAACAACTGCTCCGACACAACTGGCCAGTACTATTGCATACACTGACCATAACCCCAACCTAATAACCCAAACCCATCCCTATCCCTGTTTTGAACTGGAAACCCCAAAGCCACCATAATCCAAGTCTTTGTCTTCCAAGATATGATCACCGTAGCTAATGTCAAGTTATCAACCCATATAGCATTATTAGTTTGTTTCTTTCTGTGATCTACCAAAAATCTCACTCTATCTTCTTTTTCTGTTTCCTTCATTGTATTACTCAGTAAAAGTTTGTTTCAGAATTAAAATCTTGACCTGCAATTTACCAGAAAACAAACTTCTGAACTTTCTTCCTTTTCTCACCCTTTCTTTCTCTCTCTATTTCCATTTACTGAATTACATCGACAATGAAAAGATGTCTCCACAATTAAATAATGAATCAACCTCAAATGGAGCATGCATGCTTGGAACTCATGTACTTCTGATCAACAAAGAAAACGTTAACCATTAAAAAAAGAATTCTCCCACTCAGAAAAGTAAGGTTCTGGGATCCACTACTCTTCCTTTGTGAACATCAGTTACATTTGGATATGATTTTGTTGAAGGTGTAGAAAACAGGGTAATCTGCTTATTATAGATATAAAATGCGGAACATTCTCATTCCATAATAGAAATATTTAACTGAATGTTATATTCTTAGTAAAGAGTTATAGCAAGTGTGAGCTTACCAGACTTAGGAATATACTCTGAACTAAACCAAGGAACTTGAAGCTCAGGACACTCCAAACACACCGCACGATTCAGATCCTGCAGTTGACTAGATAAATTCCTGGACACTGACATTACCAATGAGAATGAAATACAAATACTGAATGACAAATTATTGTTCAGGAAAATATCTAAGTAAAATATAAGGAGAAACCTAAACCCAGGGAAGTATAAATTAGCATAAACCTATGTATCAAAACAAAAATGTTTAAACTATGTGATAAACACTGTTTGTAAATCTTGAAAACTTTGATTTCATTTTTTGCTGTGTTTCAAATGAAGAGTAAATCAATTTTTCCCTTTACCAAGTTTTATACCGGTAATATTAAGCACAAACAGAGACAACAGCACATGAAACTTCAATCATATGCATGTGGATGCATAAAATCACTGTATCTATTTTCATGGGGGTTCAACTAATTAGGATTAAGAAAATAATAATTCCTTTATATTGTCTTATAAGCCCATGTAGATCAAAGTTTCAGAAGCATCCCTCAACCCTACTCCATCTTTTGCCATTTCGACCCCCCCCCCCAAGAAAAAAGAAAAGAAAATGATCTCAGCATCTTCAGTAAACTTACTTGGCAATTCTTCCATTGATTTCAAGAAGTCCAGACTAAATATGGTCTGAATGAGAGCTGGAGGGAAACACTGTAGAGCAGCCAAGTTCAGGGCCACAATTATCAACCTCTGTGCCTGCAGATCGGTGGTATAAGGCATCACCCTGGTATCACAAAGATCATGAAGCACACCAGGATGCGAGGGCTGGAAATTCCCGAAAGCGAACACTTCAAGTACATCCCTGATATGGAAAGGCGATAAATCAGCCATGTTGTCCTGAATGGTTGATGCAATTGCCTCCAGGAAAGACTCATTATAAATGCGATTCTGCAAGAGGAGTTTGGTGAATGCCACTGCTGAGGATGTATCCCGTATCCAGGAGGGATCTAAGACACTTTTGAAGGATGTGGTCTTCTCTGAGGATGTATCATGATTGGGTTCTACTACTTTGTCCTTGCTCACGAGAAAGTTGGGTGAGGACACAGATAATCTGACACTTTCTAAAAGTTTCACAAGATTTTCAGGCAGCTTGGAACTAGGATAAAGGCGATTTGAGTAGGTTGAAAGTACAAAGAATACCCTCCTCAGATCGTTTCCATTCATGTTGGGCATGAGGGATTGCACACGAGCCCAGACTGTGGGATCAATATCTTCAGGCGGAACTTTCAGATTACTCAGTGCATCTAAGGCAAAGACTAAAACACCAGGAGTTACTGCATTTGTGAGATATGTATGAAGTCTTTCAGTAAAAAGATTCAATAGTTCACTATTTTGAGATCTCACTGATTCCAAGAATTGAGTGGTGCTTTTTAAGACTGACAGGTTGGTGATTTTGTCCACATTCTCTGCAATGTGATTCTCTATCGCAAACACTAATCTACCTGATCGCACTCTCATCCGTCCGGCAGCAGTGCACAGTCGGCTCAGTCTGTCAACCGACAGCTGAGGAACGATACCCACTGCTTTGTTTATCAGAATCTTCCTCTCATCAGGTTGAGGGTCATAACTTAAAGATTCTATGAGAGCAACAAGCTGATGAGGAGTATCGCAAGTTGTCAACAGTTCCTGCATACGCTGCTTGAGGAGTCGTTTCACATGGTAATCTGTTGAATACGTTCTCCTGAGAATCCCATATATGATGGCCAGTTCAATTGGCGGTATGGCTGGTACTTGCGGCACAAGCAACTGGCAAACTCTGTCCAAGATCCTGTCCCGCAATTCTCTGCTGTTCATATGAACAGCTCCTTGCATTATGCGACGCAGGTCGTTGAATCCATATGAAGCCCCTTCCACATACAATCGAAAAAAGGTGTCAGCAAGTCTGTTCTGCAACTCCTCCGATGCCAAGTGAATGACCATAAACACAATGTGTGAGAAATCGCTGGGGCTCGCAACATCGTCCAAAATATCAGATACGCGTGCCGTCACGTGACCAGCGAGGGTGCTATGTTGCCTGTTCATCATGAAGATTGCCTTTGATAATGGTGCCAAGTGAGAAGCCTCGAGTTCTGGAACTGCAGAATGGAGTTTCTGGACAATCTTGCACACAGCAGGTTCAGCGATGTCAACATTGCAATGCAATAATGCCAGTAGGAGCCTGCATAACACATCTGGTTCTTGCTCGCTGTCACTTTCCAAGAGTTTATTAAGACACACCAGGACAGACTGAATGGTGCTATTCCATTCTTCAGACTGTTCCATGTTTAATGCAGGGATGATACTCTTAAGAGACTGTAGGCACCGAACAAATGTAGCCATCTCTGACATACTGAATGAAGTGATATGTAGGCTACCATTTCGATACAATGTATCAAGGGCTTCGAATGTCACCTCCGGTACTCCAAATTTCAGTAACAAATACAGCGTTTCCAATGCCTCTGTTGTTGTCATGGAAGCAGCATGAGCTTTCACTGCACTGCAAAGCTGGGGCATTACTTCATGCTGCTGTATGATTTTAGAACACTCCAACCAAACACTGACATTATCTCGGACATGCCACAGACATTCCCAGAGCTTGTTCACAGACAAAAATATATCACTTGTCGTCATGATGTCCAGATTGGCGGCTATTACTGAAAACACATTATGGACATCCATGCTGTCATCAAATTCAAGCCCTCTCTGACTGCTAGTTAATGGCTCAATGCAACCTGCTGATGCGTTTGACGTCTGATTCAGTAAATGATGCGCGTGTGGGGCATCCTGACTTTCTGATATATTCTCTGCATTTTGCGACAACAGCCTCTTAGTCCAGGAAAATGATGTCCTCCTCCACTCGATCTGGTCAGGAAAACTGGACAGATATGAAGAATACCCGACCTCCAAATTCCTCAAATGTAGAGATTTTAGTCTCGAGGTGGATCGAAGGCACAACAGGAGCTGCCTGGAACAGCGACCACAGATGAAACTTAGTGATGTCATAATTGTGATTTCAGTGAAGCTTTTGGCATTTTAAATTTCCACATTTAGTGCTTAGGCTCCACCAATACTCATCTGCTGCCAGTAGAGGACATATGTAGTCATTCTCTGATTGATCTCTACTTTCATCATACTTGGTAAAAAGCACTTTGGGAACGGACCCGAGGTGTGCACATCTGTTGGGATAAAAAATAATATCAATACATGGTTAAGATATGTCAAATAAATTATCTAAATTTCTAGTTAATAATTAAGTCCCAAATTCTAACACTGCTACTTGCTACAGACAGTGAATTGAATAAGCGATCTTTTATTTGATTATTCACTTCGGTACCCGGCTTTAAATTGCGATTTTGGCTGCCGATGGCCAGTCTGCCAGTTAGTGATGCAAAAACGGCGGAATTCATTCAACCAAATTGGTTACGATATATTGCTACATGGCCCTACAAAACACTGTTTTGCTCATCTGTTAAATATGGGATCTAGCAATTGTATTTATAATCTTACTGCATAATATTTCTGCTGAAATATTTTTCGCACATATCCCCCAATTACAAAGTCAAAATTACTAAGACAAGGTGGTATTAAATTCATTCATTTATTTCTAACCACATCTTGGCCCAATTCTACCTATAAAATCGTCAAATGCAAATTGGCTTTTTCACTGAATTTGCAGTTGAGAACGGAAAAACCTGGCACCCTGATGTGACTGGTAGGACGCATATGTTCATGTTCATATATTTTCAACAATTTTATTGTATTTGCATTCACTTTGTTACAGAATATCAGATGCTGAAAATTTTTGCATTGAGTCACGACATTCGCAAAAAATTACGGGAACCACCGTGACTAGTCACGTATAAAGTTACATGCAGCATGATACAGCGCTGTGCCCGACTGTGTAATCACACATGGGATAGCTCCATACTTTTGTGTACAAAGTAATGGATGGCCCTTTTCTTATGCAGGATGGCACAGAAAATTGCTCTGAAATTCAGTCTTCACAAAATTCTACTGAAATATTGCTTTGATATTGGCTAGCTATGATCTGTTACATTAAGCCTTAATGTTTAAGGACTCAACATTTAGAAAATCCGTTCCATCTGTGTTCTAGACGTATGTGGGTCAGCATTTTAATTTGGCAAGAGCCAATTTTTATTTAGTTGCTCTTGCATTCAAGTGTCGACCGACAAACTTGTTGTTCTTTTCCAGTGAGGCGTTATGTGGTCGATATACCTCACCCTGGACGTGTATGTGGTCCTAAGCAGAGCTATACGTGACCACTATATTCGCCCTCTTACTTGAATACGAAACATAAAGTTTGCACTGTGGAGATGATGCCAAGAGCACTTATAAATTGCATTTGCAAAATTTAAGACACTCCACATGTTTAGAAAAGTGTAAAACATGACTCTGAAAGTTGAGTCCTTTTTCATAACATTAATGTTTTAAACAGATTATAGGACTAGCCATTATCAAGAACAATATTTCAGTAGTAGTTATTGTAAAATGCTGAATTCAGAGCAATTTTCTGTGCCAACCTGCCATAAGCTAGGCCATCCATTACTTTGTACACTAAAAGTATGGAGCTGTTCCCCATGTGTGATTATAGCTTAGGGACAGTGATTTCCCGGTCAAGGAAAGCCTTTTCCGTTTCGAAAAATCTGGAATTCCTGTGGCACCTTATACTAGAAAATGGAATTCCGTTTCACCATTAGACTTTGTATACATGAAGAGATAAGGACAATTCCGTACGTAGAACGTTGAAACAAATATTTCTCACTGTTTTGTGTTTGTGTGGGGTGTTCAACTTTTTCTAATTTTTGCTGAGTTCATGTTTTTCTGTTCTAAGAAGTAAAAATTTGGAACGAGGATAAAAGAAAGTTTTCGTGGATTCCGTGAAAACTCATTTCCGCCCCCCTTCAAGTGGTGATTCCGGGTAATTCGTCGGTCCGTTTTCCGGTTATCGGCGGAAATCACTGTCTCCTAATAGCTCTGCTTAGGACCCACACCTACTGTGTATGTGCGTCCTAGCAGAACTATATGGACCACAACGCCTCATGAAAAACGAAAATGTTTGCACTGCTGTGAATTGAATAGCAGAGCAACTTTATTAAAATTGCATTTGCAAAATTAAAAGCTGGACCATCATGTTTAGAAAATTAGAAACAGACTTCTGAAATATTGCAGGTCCATATTCATAACAGTATGTTTACGATTAGACCCTTACTAGCCATATCAAAAACAATATTTCAGTAGAGACTAGCTAGTAGTTCCGTTCACTTACGTGCGTACGAATCCCGCCCGCATGCTGCTCTTCACCGCGACGCGTTCGAACCTCATTTGACCCAACTACTCTCGCTCTGGGTCTCTCATTTGGCTTTCCGTGAGCTCTCATCTTGAATAGGTCCCACAACGGTATTCATAGGTATGCATGTGGGAAAGCCCTGCCGACTCCGATCATTTTGATACCAAACTCGCCATAATACCTTCAAAGCATGATTCTCTGAATCATTCTCTCTCGTTGGGCTCTTACTTTGCCCTGCTTTCATCTCACCTTTTGTCAAGTTCGCTTGGTGTGCTCATTGTAGCTTACATTTTTATGGGCGCCCACTTCGAGGTTATACCTTTCGGTTCCGTTGAAGTTTTCTGTACACATGTATATCTTGGGTGTGTATACGCCAGTGTTGGTGTGTGATGCCCAATTGATTTGTACAGCGATACATGAGTTTGGTCGCATTTTCCGCTCTCCCGTGCCGGCGTGATTGACAGATTTGTTGCGCGGCTTCGAAAGCGGCGAGTCTTGGGCCTGCGTGCGTATGTTTACCGAGGGAGATGCGGTCGAGGGTAGTGTGTGACGTGCTGATGATCTGCGAGCGAGGTTGGCTTGTTTGGGGCAGGCTGGGGAATTGGAAAACTGCCATATTGTGTGTACATTTATGAACTGCCGCTCGTCTGACAATGCATGCTATGTCTTGAACATGGTGCAGCTCAATGTGGGCTGATCTCACTGTGTCTGCTAAATGTAATGCTCTACGTGCTGGGCAGACAAAGCTGCCTGTTTATTTCTATCTTCACTTGAAATTGGGCCGGCGGGATTTGAATTTGTCAATAAACCACAAACTTTTAATGCGGACAGCAACAGCTAACAAAATTATAAAGCCTGCTTATAAAAATAGGCGAATGTAAGATCACCTTGTTGCATATTGTCTCACCGCAGTAATAAATATTAACGCATGATGGTTTTAAACCATAAAATGACATTCTTCAAAAGACCATATGTAGAAAGTAGGAGTCTAAAACAATGGTTGGGATGAAGCAGCTTATGAATGTTATGACCTTTGGTTGTAAATATTGCACATCAATTAAACATATGCTCGTCCAAAATCAACACCTCGATCAGGATGTGGTATTAGTACAAAATACACACACACACACACACAGAGACAGACAGCACACCACACACACACACACAACACACACACACACACACAGCAGACACACACACACACACAATTCACACACAACACAGAGGACTACACACACACACACACACACACACACACACACACACAACACACACACACATTCTTTACACACACACACACCCACGTCACAGACCCACACACACACGATGTGACCCATTCGTCAGCTAAAGTGTCCCATGGGAAACTAATGTTCAAATCAACAACAAATCGTCAAAAATGAATAACTGTGACATAACAGTTTCCTAATGCGTGTAAAGAAGTCAACATCCGTAATATCACTTATTTAAAGTAATGCTAAAATTTTGCTGAATAGCATGTGTTGAATGCATTGAATTAACACACTGAAATGACAGATTACGTTACATTTTTTATTAACATCTTTTTCATTTTCCTCAGAGAGATAATTGTATGTTGACAATTATGGTTTTGAAAGAACAAATTAAAACATCTGTGTTTTAGTCGTGTTCATTGCGCATGCACAAAATTACTTGCGGGTAACGTATTGTTGGTAACGTATCTGTTGTAAATTATCCTTAAAAAACACTCAGAAGTAACATTCTGCAAAAATATATACTGCCTTTTCTTGCATTTACTTTACTAGTTCATAACTTTTACTCGGGTGATCTTAATACTAGATATTATTTTCAGCCCAGATACTTCTTCAAGTAACGTGATCTGTTGCACACGTCACCCCTGACTTTCAGTACTTGAAATGGCCATTATTCCTAAAACGCAAATTGGTCTCATGCTATCGACTATTAAATCAACGTTGTATTCAAGGGATGTTCAGGGAAATATTACTTTTTGCTTTATGTTTCTTTTCGCGCCTAAATCATCATAATTTTGACCGTACGTCTTGCTCTCCGGTAACGGATCTGTTGGCTATCGTATCTGTTGGACGAAAAAATACAAACGGTGTCCTCGAATGGCATATTGTCTTAGAGTTTTTGTATGTTTCAACCGCTTCTAGGGTTCTGTGCTACCTCGTGTGATAATACTACTGGTAATCTGTAATATCTAGCGTACACCTCGATCACTGCGTAACGTATCTTGTTTGCCTAATTTTTGTGCATTCCTGACTTTATTTATTTACAAACGATTTATTGTTTTTAAACGCAAAGCCGTCTTAAATATTATTTTACATATCAAATGCCGTTGACTTAGATAGGAAATGTTCAGAAAATATCAAATGCTGATTTAATTATTTTAAGCGCTTCCAGATCGCTGACCTTTTTAGGTAACGTATCTGTTCCAACTTCAGGGGCAAGCACTGTTGACACGGTGTCAGAAAAATATAATCGATGTACTAGGCTGGGAAGTAGAGTAAAATGAGGTGCATACAATTAGCAACCACCGTAGGATAATCAAGGTCATTTCTTCTCAGGACTTTAAGAGTATTTTTTGCCGTTTCCTCCTTGACTCATGGTGGGACAAACATAGCTCCATAGGCTATGTAGTAAGCCATTTCTTTCAAGATTTACATATATTTGAAATGCTTTTTCCTCCATCTAAAAACGATTTATTGCCCACAAAGGGTACCCCAATTGTGTTAACAAAAAGAGCGTGTGCCCGATCTGACAGATATTGTGGTATTTTTTCATTGAAATATCCCCTGGGACAGAAAAATGCCCCTAAAACCTCGGGGACACTTCTAGCTCGAGAATGGGCCTGTATCAGACACCCACCCTTGCATGCAGAGATCGCCAAGCACATGGCCCGATCTGCCGTCTCTGCAGCATGCACAGGCCCTGCAATGTTATTTCGCAATCACGTTCTTCCCGTCCACCGCACCGTGCACGCCATCAAATTTCCGGTCTTCGCCGCTTCCGGAAATATAGTTCCAGCAGCTGTCGAAGACCCGAGCGTTAGCCACGGAGCTCCGCACCACTTGGTCAATTTATCGGTCAAACTTCGATATGCCTCGCGCGCACCCGGTGAGAACGCTTGAGCGATTCCACGCTGCAATGAGAGGCCGGTGAGAGTTTGTGTACAAGCCACCTGCGTGGGTAAGTGAACTGTATTAGTAAAAGGCGCTGAATTTCAGACGCAATTTCAGTGCCCAAACCTGCATAAGCTAGGCCATCCCATTACTTTGCTACACAAAAGTATGGAGCCGTCCCCATGTCTGCTTAGGACCACAGCCACAGGAACAAGTCAATCACAGTGGCAATACATAAATACATACGACCTTCTCCATAAAACTACCTTTTTTTTTTTTTCGGGAGTTCGGCTGAAATCCTGTGATCAAAAATCATATCTGCCAGTACACCAAAATGTTCCATTGAACTGTGTACAACACACTCTACACTAGAACCGCGGTCAATTTTTTTCTAGTTTTTGTGCCATTGGAAATGAGGAGAGCCAAAAAAACCTATAGTAAAACTTCCTGTCCACCTCGAAAGCTTGCACCCTCCTCCAGGCTTGGGAATTCACTTTCCCACCTAATTTGCTTCCTATGATGCCTAGTCTCAGCACTAAAGGCAGCCCGCGATCTGTTGACAAATATTTTTGTAGTTGAAGCGAGAACAAAACTAATTATAACACCATAATTGTGTAGACTATATCACAATATTTTGGCCTTGCTATCGCAATTTTCTCTTTCTTTACAAGCTTTTAGAATGGTACCAAACTGGTCGTGTTCTAAAAAAAAATTAACTATGAAAACGTCAATGACGTTAGCCGCGTGCATCCGGCATCTCCCAACATCATTATATCCGAAATGTCATGTGCGCTACACCCCATTTCCTATACTGGCGTGAAAAAAGATTAAAATTTGATGTCCGGACAGCGAACATTGGAATTTATAAAAATAACTTCGGCTTGTGAGAAAAATATTAGTTTCATGCCCTGGACCCACCCGCGGGACGATCCGGAAAAAAACCAATAATAATATCACCCACAAAAATTAATAATACATCCGCACATTATATATGCCAGCACCCCGGATCCCTTCCGGGCTCCCATACCGACTCTCTGTTGAAAACGAGCACATTTGAAGTGGCAACCAAATTAATAGGTTACTTGATATGAATAAGACTGAAATAAATTTCTGTATATTCTTTGAATAACATTTGCATCTAAATTACCATAATTAATTAACCACCTTTGGCGAGAATATTTCAGTTAAAAAATTCTGGGTAGCCAAGTGTAGCTGTACCAAGCTTTGCTGCTACCAGCATAAAGGCAAAACTAATCAAATATGGTGACCACTCGATGGCAAGAAGCATTTTTTAAAATTTTTATGTGATTTGGAATAAATTGGATAATTTGCCATAATTGATAATTTTAAATTTGAAATTGATGTGAATTCACAATCTTGTGCCTAGAAGTCGTGAAGCCCCCACCTAGCACATATCACGATCAAATCAAACAGAATGACAAACACCTCGGTCAAGAAATGTGAGAGCAAGACAGCAATTTTTGTTAATTGTGGATTAATGTTTGCATAAATTAACCAATATTAATTAAGGAGTATAATATTCAAAACTTCTGTGTAGAAGTTTACATGTGCCGCATAACTCAGCCCTACCAAATAAAGTAATCACAATTAAAATTGGTGCGAAATGAAGGAGAGAAGCATTTTTTCCGTAGATTTTTCGCCAAAATTGCATTAAATTTGCCAATAATTGGATTAATTTTAAATTTGCATAAATATTAATTTCAAAATTTTCGTTGCAGAAGTTCTTGAAGCCCCCACCTAGCGCCTATCAGATCAAACAAACAGAATGAAATCCGGTCAAGAATGTGGAAAAGGGAAGCAATTCTTTTATTTTGGGGATTAAATTTGCATATAATTACCATACATTATCACATCGAGTAATTTCAAAATTCTGTCTGTAGAGTTTAATGCTGGATAACTCAGCCCTACCAAATTAAAGCAATCAAATCAAAATCGGTTGAAAAGAAAGGAGAAGAAGCATTTTTTGTGATTTCAATAAATTTGCATAAATTAAAAATATAAGTTGAATTTCACGAATTCTGCTGTAGAAGTTTAAATCCCCCACCTAGGCCCCTATCATATGAAACAATCATGAATCAAAATCGGTTGGAGAAATGACGAAGAAGAAGCATTTCAAAACTGTGGACGGTACGGACGGCGGAGGAAGGCGGACGGACGCCGGACGGAAGGACGACGGACGGAAGGACGACACCGGCACGGACGGACCGGACGCCACGCTCATGGCATAAGCCTCATCGGCCCTTCGGCCGGTATGAGCTAAAAAGTCACGAACTCCTTATCCTCAACGGCCCGCACGTGTACCACGTGCGGCCTCATGGCACCCAATTTTCTTTACTATACGCTTGGCCAGAGAAATTTGTAGCAAATTCCATGGTCACAGTTTTGCTAACTTACGCGAGTCACCACTCTGGAATGAGTCATTATACGCCCAAAATGTTATTATAAGTGGAATCGATTAACAAATGTTGCTACAATGAACTCGTCTTCTTCCAAAAGAGCGGAGTTGTTTAAGGATGCGACGTCTCGTCGTTTCTGCAAGCGATTCGCCATTTTTTTCCGCGAAATATAAGTGTAATGCGCATGCCCGCACACAGCGTTAGTCTAGGGTTCTAGCCGTTTTATTTCGCGTATAATTCTCGAGTTGCCAGCCATACTCGAATATCGCGCTTAAGCCGAGTGAGCTCGACTACCCAGTGATTGCGCGCCCGATTTCCTCGGGCGGTGTTGCAGCAACTTTCTCGTCTGCCAAACCTGCATAAGCTAGGCTTCCACTCCATTACTTTGTACAACAAAAAGTATGAGCTGTCCCATGTGTGATATAGCTTAGGGACAGTGATTTTCCGTTTCAAGGAAAGGCCTTTTCCGCTGGTTTCGAAAATCTGGAATTCCGTTTCCAACCTTGGTCTGAAAATGGAAATTCCGTTTTCACCAGTAGCTTTTGTATACATGAAGGAGGAAATGACAATTCTTTACATAAAACTTGAAACAATATTTTTCTCACTGTTTTATTGTTTTTCTGTGTCAACTTTCTAATTTTTGTTCTGAGTTCATGTTTTTTCCCTTCAAAAGTAAAATTTGAGAAAAGAGGTTTTCCGTGATTTTCCGTTTGAAAATCATTTTCCCGTTTCAAGTGGTGATTTCCGTCAAATTCGTTCCGTTTTTCCTTATCGCCCGGAAAATCACTGTCCCTAATAGCTCTGCTTAGGACCAAGCCTACTGTGTATGATGCGTCCTAAGCAGAACTATATGGACACATACGCCCTCCTACTGGAAAAAACGAACAAAGTTTGCACTGTGTGATGAATGCCAAGAGCAACTTTATAAATATGATTTGCAAAATTTAAAATGCTGGACCCACATGTTTAGAAAAATTAAAACAGGATTCTGAAATATTGCAGTCCTTAATTCTCATAACATATAATGTTTAACAGATTAGACCTATAGGAGAGCCATATTCAAAACCAATATTTCGATTAGAGCTAGAAGTATTCACGTTCAACTAATCGCTACGAATCCGGCATGCGCTCTTCACCTTGCGACGGTTCGCAATATCTCATTTGCACACAACTCATTCGATACACAAGATCTGCGGCGCTCTCTCATTGGCTTTCCGTGAGCTCTCATTTGAATATGTCCCACAACGGTAAGGCATTATGTATGCATGTGGAAAGCCTGCGACATCCACGATTTCATTTTCGATACCAAACTCGCCATAACTACCTTCAAAGATGATTGTCTACCGGAATGATTTCTTCCTCCGTTGGAACTCCTGTTATTTGCCGCTGAACTTTCATCTACTTTGTCAAGTTCGGTGTTGTCATTTTAGTTACATTTTATGTGCGAAACTTGAGAGTTCATATCTTCTCTCCCTT
>JZLH01S0195962.1:102072-114989 GCA_001188425.1 Eucidaris tribuloides | reverse complement strand
CAATAAACCACAAACTTTTAATGGACAGCAACAGTAACAAATATAAATGTTATAAAAATAGGCGAATTGTAAGAAATTGTTGCATATTTTTACCAGGCAAAGTAATAAAATATTAACGCCATGATGGTTTTCAAACAAATAAAATGACATTTTAAAGACAATATGTAGAAAGTAGGAGTCTCAAAACAATGTTTGATGAAGGATCCTTATGAATGTTATGACCTTTGGTGTAAATATTGCGACATCAATTAACATATGTCGTCAAAATCAACAACCTCGATCATGGATTGTATTAGTACAAATACACACACACACACACACAGAGACAGACACACACACACACACACACACACACACACACACACACACAGACACACACACACACACACACACACACACACACACACAGACACACACACACACACCAGATGTATCAGACACACCCTTGCATGCAGAGACGGCAAGCACATGGCCGATCTGCCGTCTCTCAATGCCCTATGCACAGGCCTGCAATGTTATTGGACAATCGAATTACTCCACCCGATTGCACAGCATCAAAAGTTTTGAGATTTATTACTCCGCTTCGGAAATTAGTTCCGAGAGCTTGCGAAGACGCCGAGGCGTTATGCACGGAGCTCCGCCCACTTGGTCAATTCAATCGTCAACTTGGATATCTCGGTCGCAACCGAGCGAAGCTGAGCGATCAGCAATAGAGCGGGGGGTTTTGTGTACAGCACTGGAGGTTAAAGTTTTGAAACGTGAGTAATTTTTTTTTTTTTTTTTTTTTTTTTTTTTTTTTTTTTGTAAAAGGCTGAATTTCAGAGCAATTTTCTGAGAGGTGCAAACCTGCATAAGCTAGGCATCCATTACTTTGTCACACAAAAGTATGGAGCTGTCCCCTATGTGTACTTTAGGACCAACAGCTCAACAGGAACAAGTCAATCCAATTTGTCATACATAGTAATCTAGTATAACTTACATCATGTACATTGAAGCATACCACGCAGGCAAGACACTCATCCAACATGCCAAACGCAGAAAAAATGAGCCCCTTCATTCTCCTAACATTGGCCCCTGTTTTGGAATAAAAAAATTTCACTAGATCACTACGCATAGTAAGAACATAAAATATGAAAGAAATACTTACCCCTATCTCGAAACTCCCGAATTTTCGGGTTTTTTTCGTCCAGCGGTCCCCTCGTGTCCTTAGTGAAGGTGTTTAAAAATTTTACCTTCGATGTTGCATCCCATCATCGATGTTCATTGGTACAACCATACGGTGTAGCGCCCAAGTATTTGAACATGGTAAAAAAAAAACCCACGAATGAAAACTGCCAAGCCAGGCTTTTTCAATCGTCATAGACCTCTCTATTTTTTCTTATCGAAATCACAATTTTTATGATAAAAATCATTTGTAACATAATTTTGAGTAAAAATATTAATTTACATCGAAATATACATTTTTTTACGTATAATTTAGTCTTTTAATCAATGGAAAAATACAATTAAAAATAAAATGTTTTGACCCTATCGAATCCTGTGTATCCAAATTGTATAGCTCTTTGTTTCTAGACCATCAATAGTCTGGGTTTGAAGTGCTTTACACATTAGTCCCAAGCAACTCATTAGCGCATTAAGAGTGCTGTATTGTCCCTCCACTATACTACCTGGGTAAAAGACTACTTGTCCTGCAGGTTGTTTGACTGGCGAATCGTGTGTAGAGGTAGCTGGGGAAGAAAGGAAGACAAAATTAACACCGAAAAAGAAAAAGCAAAGAAAGTGTTCACAATTGTAAAGGAACAAGGGAATAAATAACAGTGTAAGAAATACTAATGTGTAAAGAAATTTTAAAAGAAACAAAAAGCTTGCGAGAAATTTCACCCTACTTCCACGTATGACACAGTTTTACGTGGGTAACATATTTGTTACCCACGATATACGGGGATGAAGCATCCCCCCCCCCCTTCATCAAATTTAAAATGTTTCAAAAGTAGATATCAAACAGGAGTAAGGGGTAGAATACATATATTGCACTGTATTCCCCTTATGAATGTGCTTACTAGTACTCAAAAACTTTCAAAGACAAATCTGTCTGGTCACTTTAACCAACGTGAAAATGAACAGATGGGACTGGGCGAACAGCCTCAAGAATAAAGGCACACATAGCATAATCATCACACGTCACAGGGCAATACAGACACAAGGTCGAGGTTCACACCGAGGCTCAAACGCTAGAACTGACAGAAAATAATAATAATAATAAACACATGTACTTTACACTTTTGTCCGAGAAGTATTGCGAAATGAAGTCAAAAAGTTCGACTCACCTCAGTCACAATTTCATCGAACTTTATTCAGCTAACTAGTGTTGATGTAGTCGTTCGTATCGTTTGCCACCTACAATTTTGATATTTTTTATTTCAAAATTGGCAGAAAAATATCTGAAATTATAAAGTATATTGTATATAAATGTTGCAATATTTATAATTAATGCACAACATTTGAAGATTTTTATTCTTGTTGTATTAGTTTGATCTCTGTTTCTTGAAACAACTGGATTACCAACTCTAGCACCAACTTTGACTGACTCGACTGGTCTGGGATTTTCACAAACAATGCAACTTCATCAGCACGTGGTTGGAGGTCAGTGGTCCGACGAATGATCGATTCTTTCCTCTTACCCTGGCCCTGGTGCATCTCCCCCCCCCCCCCATCCCCACCCCGGGGGAGGGACAGTATAATCATGCACGTGTATTAGCTATAAGGGGATGTGCCGGGTTACTTTTTCACAGTTGGTCTTCAAAGCAAAATTCCTTTCCTGAGATCTTAGTTCAGCCACTATACGATCACCTGTGGCGGGGGGGGGGGGGACGGGGGATACTCAGATTATAGTCGGACGGGAGTGTGCCGCTGAGAAATCCGAACCCATACCCACCTCTAAGGGTCCTTTTGCTGTAAATAGGCACACATCTAGGGATTTTTTGTGGAAAAAAAATGGGGCTCAAAAAGCATGTACGCTATTTGCGCGCAAAGCGCGCCGAAAATTTGAAAATAGGATCCTTGTCTCAGGATCTTTTTGATGAAAAGGAGACCCATGTGTAAGGATCTTTCTTGAAAAAAATCACCGTTCTGAATCGGCACATCCCCGTATAGGCCTACCCGAATGTACGTGAGAACCCCCCCCCCCTCCGAGCATTCCAGGGTGCAAAATCTTAGACAAGGGCTCTATTATTTTCATGAGAAAAATTCCTCGAGACATTTCATTAATGGCCGGTGTTAGTTGCAAAAATAAAATGACCTCACATTTTCGCAGGCTTGCGTTTCTACCGAGTGGGGGAGCTTGCTTTGGGGCTTAAGCCCCCCCCCCCCTCCTCCCGCCTCCCACCCCCAAATAAAAAAAAATAAATTCAGAGGTAAAAAAAATCAGTCAGCCTGTACAAAAAAAAAAAATCTCCGCGCTTGCGAAACTTTCATGAATTATTTCATTTCAGCAATCTGATCTCAACAGCCTCTTTTCAGATAGCCTAATTACCCACCGAAATAATTTACTCGCGTCAGACAATAAATTGTTTAAAAATTGATTTCAATTATTACCTACGATTACGCCTATAATTTCAATGCAGATGTGTTTTTAATCTAATTCCTTTAAAAATTAAAAAATGATTACTTTGTGTGTTTTTGTGCGTCTCGTTTGATAACGATCAATTAATTTTATGGTGTTTATGATCCGGATTAAGATTAACAACAGTTTTCGCCGACCAACATTTCATTATTCACGATGCAAAAAGTCCAGGACATGAGAAATTGATTTTAATACTAAGCCTTCAGTCTACTGATTTGAAGCAACAAAAACACACAAAATCTTGAATTATTATGCATAAATTGGCATAATTAAACAATTAAACTTTTGGAATAAAATAAACTATAAGGCCTATACATTTTGAGGCCTCACGGGCGACCAGTGATAACGGAGCGGAGAAGGTCGAGATCTAGTAGTCTAAATTGCCCCGCATACACCCCCCACCACCCGCCTATGCAGTTGATACATGACCGGCGTGAAGAAATTATGAAAAATTAAACTTCTAGATTGTTTAGCAAGAATAGGCAAATCCATTCTAAGATGACTGATTCTCTCACGGAATAGGTGGTGGTGGTAGGTCTACTGTAAAGTTGGGAAATAATATTTTAGGAAGAACAAAACTTACAAATTCACACCTCTGCATGAACATGGCAAACGAAATCAAACACACATGTTACAAACGCACTCTCTTGGAGAAACACAAAATAAAATAACACAAACTGAGCAGAGGTCCAAACACTAGGTCTTACAAATAAAATTGGTTTATTTTGATATGTAATAACACAAAAATACACCAGTATAATCTGGGCATCGAGTAGAGTTATAGCTGAAGAGTGAACATTTTTGTTTGATCGTGGCTTCAATACGATATCAATAATCAGTTTTATGTAATTCATGCTTATTAAATGTTAGAGTTCAGATTTGCTAAATTTCCAGTCCCCTGTACTTGAGACTGCCGCAGAAATCAAATGGTGTGTGTGAGAGTGTGTGTCTAGTCCCCCACACATAGCATTCAAGCAATGGACAATGGCTGAATAGCACACGTTGGAAACTGTGGTATGCGAGTTTCATTACGTCCAGGTGAGATAAATGCTTTATTAAATCATTAGTAGCCTAGCGACTGCTAGACTATTCACTACTCACACAGCCATGTCTCTGTTGTTATTGTGTGGACAAGGCACACTCTCTACACACACCATTTTGATTTCTGTACAGTCTCAATTTTAAATCTGAACTCTAACATTTTAAATAAGCATGATTACATAAAACTGATTATTGATATCGTATTGAAACCACCTCCAACATAAATGTTCACTCTTCAGCTATAACTCGTACTCATGCCAGTATTATCTTGTGTATAGTTTTTGTGTTATTACATATCAAAATTAACTAATTTTATTTTTAACATCTAGTACTTTGAAGACCAACTCAAAACTGATTTATTTTCAATCTGTTACTTTCCAGATAAACTCAAATTATTTTGCATAAAAATGCAATCAAAAGAGAACCAATAGAAAACAGAAATATCTACAGTGCAGAGGTTAAAATTTAATATAAAACCAACCAATGAAAATAAAGAGTGTGCCTGAGGGGTTATGTGGTAAGATCATGTTATAAATAATTAATGAGAATGGAACAAAAGAGCATGTGCATGTGAGCTGAAGGGTGAAGACAAGAACTTAGGCGTGGCAGTAAAGTAACTGAAAAGCTGTGCAATAAGGAGGTGAACATACTATGAAATGGAGGTGACCTCAGGTCAAAGATGAGAATGCAAATAAAGGCATGAATATTCAAACATAAAAGTTGTGTGCAAAATTATGAGGAAAGAAAATATTGACTGTGAAAATAATTCTAGAAGAATAATATCATACAATTTAGACCCTTACACTATACTTTGGATATTTTGGATTATAAAATCTATACGTACAGGCCTATACGAAGCCAGTTTCGGGAAACACTAAATTGTTCAAAATAATATAGGCAGATTTATTGTGGGATTCATAGGAATCGCAATATGATCAATTTTTTCCCCGTTTTACCCCATAGGTTGGGTGAGACGACGCCACGTGTAGGTAAAACGAATCAATTCACTTTTCTTAAATTATTTCAAAGTCTTATAGAGTAATGTAAAGCCTCCATTTCTCCGCGATACGGAAAACGGAGAAAAATCGCGGAAATGGGAAGTATAACGCGGAAAGTGGGAAATCATGAAATGCTGAAGTAATATGCATAAAATTGGTAGTAAATTACAAAATAAGCAAATATTAAAATGTTTAAAATCATTATTTAACTAAATAATACCACTACCAAGCAATTGGAGTAACTTTATTGACCCTAGCAAACCCCTCTGCAGGCCGCTGCCGGCCGTCTTTCATGACTACGGCTACTCTATTTTACTGAGGCCGAGTTGTTATCATGTGATTTTGAGTATAACGCGGAAAATCGCGGAAAATGGAAAATTTGAAAAACGGAATTTTAATTTTGTAAAACGGAAAAATGGAGGCCTTAGAGTAATGTGCTAAAAGTAGGTCTACTGGTACTTTGTTTCCAACCTTATTTTCTCAAGGGCGGCGCGGGGTAAAATCTTGGGGGGGGGGGGAGAGCCACATCCGTCGGGAAAATTTTGGCGGTCAAAAGATTTTCGCGGCCAATTTTTTTTTTTTACGGCCAAATTCGCGGCAATAAGCAGCCAAAAGTCACTTAGTGTGTGGGAGGGGGGGGGGGGGAATGGGCGGAAGATTTTGGGCGGTCCTAGTTTCTTTGTTCACATCCAAATTCGTGGCCAAAATAAGCAGCCGAAAGTTCGCTCGGGGGGGGGGGGGGGTGTAGAAAATTTTTGTGGCCAACAATTTTGTTTCATGGCCAAATAGCAGTCGAAAGTCGCTCCGTGAAATGTTTTGGGCGAAATTTCGGAAAACACTAAAAATCCCCGTAATTTTCATTACTTTGAAAACAACAGGGCGGCCACTCACCCCCGCATAATTGAGTATTGTAAGGATCTATTTGTTATTTTGTTGTTGTATTGAAGCAAATTTTTGAAACAATTGAATCCGGAATGATATAAATGTCTTATAAGCATTTGTGTCTGTGGGTGTGTTTGTGTGTGTGTGTGTGTGTGTGTGTGTGTGTGTGTGTGTGTGTGTGTGTGTGTGTGTGTGTGTGTGTGTGTGTGTGTGTGTGTGTGTGTGTGTGTGTGTGTGTGTGTGTGTGTGTAAGATTTGAAAGAATTCTGCGCAAAAAAAACTTACTTACGATGATGTATTACCGTTTTGTATTGAAAGTCAGATTTTTCAGCAGAACTTTACATTTGATAAGCTTTATACATACCCTAAAGGAAATAACTGGTTTACTCCAATGGGGACAAGGGCGACGGAACGTATTTTCAACGTGGGGGGGGGGGGGGCGGGTGAGCACTGAGCAAAGACGTAAAGGGCACTACGTAAAAAGGGGTATGTGGCACATTCAGATACTTTAGGTACCACAAAATTACATTTCTGCATTAGTTTACTATTATCATAGACCAAATACATTGTATCCACTGGATAAGAGACAGGGATGTGAGAGCATCTCTGTGAAAAAGTCTGAACAATTTTGAAAAAAAAAGTCTGATATGCCTGAAAGATGTACTTTTCATTACATTAAAACTGCAAAAAGTCTGAAAATTGGGTTTTGTTCTTCACAAAAAAAGTCTGAAATCAGATTGAAATCTGAACTCTCACACCCCTGAAGAGAGATACAATGCCCACAACTATATTTAGGACTTTTCATCTTTTGGTCCGACAATTTCTAAAAAATATGGAATGCTTAGCCCCGAAGGACGGGGGGGGGGGCATTGTCATTACAAGGTGGACACCATGATCATACACGGACATTCAAACTGGACCCTAAACAATTATTTCGTCATGTTTTCCCCACCTCAAACAACCCAAGCCGTTATAAAAGTATACCCTTTATTCCTGATTTTTGTGAGTTTGATAACCTTTTCACATTGTACGCGCGTTTATTGCCCGTCCGTGAAAAAAAAATTCTACGAGTTTCTCTGTTTTTATGCATAGTGTCCCAACTTGTAATGACAGTGCCACCTCCCCCCTCCTTCCCCGGGGTTAAGTCAACAGCAGGGGCGTCGACGATCCATGTTTCGGATGGGGGGAGGGGGCAAAAGTGAAAAAAATATCCAAAATTTTCAGCGCACTCCGCATGCCAAATTGAAATACAGAATTTTGCGTGCAAAATTGAAAATTTTGTATGTTTAATAGTATTTTTATGCCATGTTTAATGGTTTAACAGTGCTTTCTAATACTTTTTAAAGCATATATTTGCATTGCATATTATGAATTTTTCAAGTTGTCAAAATTATTGGGGGGGGGGGGGCCAATCGATGTTTACCCCCAATATTTTCATTGGGGGGCGATTACCCCCCTGCCCCCCCCCTCCAGGATCGACGCCTCTGTTCAACAGCACGTCATACACACTATCATGCAATTTCCTCCAAATCATCTTCAGATGCTTTGAATTACTTCTACCTAATTTTTTATACATATTTTCAGGTGATCATTCAACAAAACAAACAATGACAGTAAAAGAACTTTATTCACCCTGTAATATATTTTATTTTCAGCATACAAACATCAAATGTTTATTTTGATGAAAAATAAAGTTGTATAATATTGGCATTGTACACTTGGACAATGTACATAACATAAAATTAGCAGCATTATCATAATCAACATCATCACCATGATCATCATAATAACCATAAGCAAATTCATAATTATCATCAATATATCATCCCAATATTATTTTGATTATCAGTAAAACAATAAAATGACCTATTTGCGACACAATAAAAATCATCAACTCAACAAATACATGTAGTTGTGCAACAGAAAACAGCCTCTACACAGAAACAATGAATCTAAACAACAGAGATTATGCATATATTGTTACTGGAGTAAGAAAACCTTGTACATGTACCACAATTTTGTGTAAAAAAGGGTGTAAGAGTCATCTCATAGCTTCTAAGCCACATGTTCTACTGTTTAAATCTCAAATTTCAATCTTGAAAGATAAAGCACCCATGGCTATGTAAAGAAAAGGATAATCCATTTGTTGCATCCTTCTTTTGGGGGTAGAAGATAACATATTTGTTTATAGTCTTGAATTAGTGCCTTTTAGGCACTCTCTGACAACTTTACCCTCCCTGTCATCAAAACATATCTTGCCTGCACAGGTGGGCACCACCACTCCCTGGGGAGTATACTTTTTTTTAGAGAGGCAGTTCTTTCACCTCTGCAATTTTCTTATTCTTATTCTTCATTTACAGTACAGTCCACCGTAGGTTATTACATACAGTGTGTCTCAAAAATAATTGTGCAAGTCAAAAGCACCCTCTTTGGTAATGAGAAAACCATTTCTGTGAAGTGATGCTTACATCACCATCAAGGGCAGTCTTAGCTTTCAAATGCCATTTGTTCTGTTCAGTTGGCTTGTTTTAATCCTGAGATATGTTCAGTTAACAACGAAAAGGTAAAATCACAAAAGTGCCACTTTTACTACAGTCAATGATACCATCAGGCCTTCTTCCCGTAAAAGTGACACAATTGTGATTTCACCCTTTATTTAAATAAAAATATCTCATGATTAAAACAAGTAAATTGAACAAAACTAAATGTTATTTGAAAGCTAAGACTAAGCATTTGACATTGAAGTAAGCATAATGTCACAAGAGTATTTTTTAATTGGTTTTCACTTGCACAAATTTTTTGAGACACACTGTATTTGTATGCTGATAACCATGGTGCAAATATGCCTGATTATCATAATATTATTTCAATGTACCCATCACCAATGCACTCTAATGTATTCCTTACACATTTATATTAAACAAAACATGCACATAAAATGCAGAAAACATGACAGAAACATTACGATAACACAGTAATTATACAGTACAATGATTCTTGAATATAGTCTTGGTAACATTACTAGTACATACAAACTAAGTAACATATAATCTATGAATCACTTTTACAAAATTCTTGTTGGTGAAAAACAAATGTTATCCTTACCACATATTGCATCTAAGGGATATGATTCAAACAAAATATAATTTGATATTATCAGTGCCGGGGAAACAAAATAAAAATAAACAAGACATATCATGCTTCTTTTAAAAAATATCACAGAAAAGTAAATATTTTCTGAAGATGACATAATATATAAAATACAAAATAATCAGTTCATACTCCATTTTCAAGAGCACAGTTCTATTATTTTCCAGAGTTGTAATGATAGCACAAAGGGTTACATAGTCAACAAGAAATTATTACGAAAACAGAAAATATTGTCAATTAACTACTGGCATCCAAAATCTGAAATGATAATCTTGGAATATTTGAATTTGTTTCAGTAAATTGTATGATATGGAGCAATAACAAACTTCATTTTTTCTTTCTCATCAAAGGCAGCATGAATTCAACAACAACAAAAATGTGACTTAATTTATCCCACAAATGCAGAATGGAAACCACAATATCAAGTGGCAAATACAACGTAAATTGAAGACTGTAGAATAAGAAGTACTGAAGTCACATAATACTTTCGAGAAACAGAGGCTCAAAGTTTTCAAATTTGTCTACAGATCACAATTGTTGTACATCCAAAACTTGGTGAAGTTAATTGACACAATAAAAGATGAATATAGGACAAAAACAACATTTTCACACTTGTCGATTTCCAATAATCAATATTGTGGACTTGAGTACTTCTTCTACAAACAAGGGTCTGAGGAAAACAAATGCATTTCTTGAATAAATGAATGCCAAAAACACTTAATTGTATATATTTTTGGAATGTCTTCAACAAGACGAACAATTTGATATGTAATTTGTTGAATTTGCACAGTGTTTGAAATTTGACCTCATTTGACCTTTGACCGGAAGTGACCCATATTCCATCAACAGAGCACAAAATGATATTATTATCTCAATCCTTGTAATTAGTCGAATAATTTGAGATACATTTTGAAGAACTTAGACCAAGTTAAAAATGTGACCCCAGTTGACCCCTCCCCTGACCCCTACTAGGGAAGGGTCAAATTAACCAAAATTTTGTCAAAAAATTTAGCGACATGTAACGACTTCAAAAAAATCACTAACTCAATTTTGTCAAAATGTGACTTAAGTACTTCTTATTCTACACTCTTCACTTACAAACTATCATCATAAATTGTCATTTTTAATAGTTATGTTTTTACTCAAAGAGACATACAACTGAGAAATAACTTTAAATATAAGACTTCTATTTTTGTAAGGTTATGATTGGATACAAGTAAAAAAAAAAAACTCAACACTTATGGTTACAAGAAAGAGAGGCTTTGTGTATTAAGCAAAACAGAAAAACCAATATATTTGACAAAATTTTGTATCTTTGCACACTACTTCTATTTGGTATGTTTGAGTTTAAATATAAATATATACCACGGCAACTTGCAGCAGTATTGCACACTCTTGGCAAATGGGACACAGGAATGGCACAGAAATGTCATAAATTCCATGATTTTGACACATTAATGGGGAAACAGCCATCCATATCAATAGAGTTTCCATTTATCCACTGGTATTTTCACAAACTAGGACCCAGAGATGTCTTTATTTTGGTTTTCATTAAATCTATTTTCTTTTGCTTATCCATTTAACAGTTTCTTGCAAGTGGTTAAGTTTATCTACTTACAAATACCCTGTACAAAGGCAAGTATGGACATGACCACATCAATATACATGTACAAGACTTACACAGAGAAGAAACTTGTGCCACAGAGATTATTTCGAGTAAAATTAATTCAGCAAAAAATGACGACCTTTCCAGATGCCTTTTTAACCTTAACAGAGATTTCTGATATAATATGTATGAATGGAAAATGTAAAGTACAGATTTAGCTTTCAAATGATACCACATCTTTTCTGACCCATGAACCAAATATCAATGGTCCAAAATTCCCTACCTGGCTACATAAAACAGTTATCATAAAATATAAACTCTCTAGAACGATATCAAACGTAAACCTTAATAATTTTACAAACAATTTGGAAAGGTCCAGAGGCGTTGATCCTTGTTTCAGATTGGGGGGGGGCCAAAAGTGAAAAAATGTCCAAAATTTTCGCCACGCTCTGTGTGCCAAATTGTAATACAGAATTTTGCGTAAAAAATTGAAAATTTTGTATGTTTAATAGTATTTTTATTCCATGTTTAATGTTTTTATAGTGTTTTGCAATGCTTTTTAACACATATATTTGCATTGCATATTATGAATTTTTCAAGTTGTTAAAATTATTGGGGGGGGGGTGCAAATCGATATGTTTGCCCCCCAATATTTTCATTGGTGGGGCAATTGCTCCCTCCCCTCCCCCCCCACCCCCCAGGATTGACGCCTCTGGAAAGGTCCATACCTCCTCTCAACAAAGTGGAAATTGTAAAAGTTTACTGTCCAGAATGAAAATTTGTTTTGCATCAGCAATGGAAACTTTGATAACAAACCTGGTAATGTTGGCATTTATTTGGAAGGTATTTTTGTGGCACATTTTCGTGGCAGCAACACTTTTGCAGAGGCACAATAGTTGGAAGTGACACATTAACAGATAATTCAATTTATTGTGATTTATTTATTTTTTATTTTTTGGAAGGGGAGGGGCTGGCACATCAGGTTACAGCTCAGAAAAATGTTGGTGGGGCAAGATTTATAGACACATTTGAAAGCCATATTTAAATGAGTTGTGTGCTTAATATTGCCTTGTTGTTTGGTATCAGTACAATGTATATACATTTTCAGCACTTCTTTGTAATCTACATTTGAAAAAGCTCTTGCTGTTTACTTGAAAGCACACAAACACAAAATAACATCCATTTTTAACATGTACCAAATTTCTTGTGGTTTTGCTTTCAGTGTATACTACTTGTTTAAAATATTATAAAACCTCAATAAAATATTTACAATCTCAAGCTTTCACCAGAGCTTTTACTTCATCCGGCAATTTTTAAATCAAGCGTATAATATTTATATGTACTTATGATACATAATTCGAGCCAAATGTGGGATTGCCAATAACAATTTCATTGCAATTGGTATTTTAAAATTCAGTTAATCGCTATAAATTTGTTCTAATGTTCTTCATTTGATTAGCATTCTCACAGTAGGTGCTAGATCCATGTGTGTGACTGTGTGTGTGTATGTATGTATGTGTGTGTGTGTGTGTGTGTGTGTGTGTGTGTGTGTGTGTGTGTGTGTGTGTGTGTGTGTGTGTGTGTGTGTGTGTGTGTGTGTGTGTGTGTGTGTGTGTGT